>PVIH01025922.1:0-19717 GCA_004025045.1 Sigmodon hispidus | reverse complement strand
CAAGAACCTGGAAACAACCTAGATGTCCCTCTACTGAAGAATGGATTAACAAACTGTGGTACATCTACACAATGGAATACTACTCAGCAGTAAGAAAAAACGATATCCTAAAATTCGCAGGCAAATGGATGGATTTGGAGAATATCCTCCTGAGCGAGGTATCACAATCTCAGAGAGATAAGCAGGGGATGTACTCACTAGTGGTCTCTAAACAAACAAACAAGAAAAAAAAAAAAAAGCCAAAGATGCCCAAGCGGCAAACCACAACCACTGAACAGCTTGGGATCAGAAACACCCTGGACTGACCCTTCAAACTCCACTCCAACTATAGGAATACCAGACTCATTCTTGAGGGAGGGGGGACAAAACTGGATTTGGCCAGGAGTGGAGACTGATCCAATCATTATTGGGTCAGTGGGACCATAGGACTGTCTGCTCCCTGTCCAGCGAAGGGATGGGGAGTTGCAGAGGAGAGAAATGTCAAGATGTGGTGGGAGGGGGAAGGGACCTTGAATAAGGATATACAGGGATGGGAAAAAAAAATTCAGAGGGAAAGCTGAACACATAGTAAATATATGTGTAACAATCTTATTTGCATTACCACCCTTGATAAGCCATGCTTATGATCCTTATCCTGTTTATAGTTATTGTTAACTTTTCCTCACTTTAAATTCATGTTACTGTTTTTTTGTTAAATACAAAATAAAGAAGGAAAAAAAAAGAAAGCAGAAAAAAAAAAGAAAAAAAAAAGAAAAAGTGTAAAAAACCATAAGACTTACACTTTGTAAGTCAGAAAATTAGGAAATTCAAACCTCTGTCCTGATATACTTAAAAAAGAGCTCCTTTACCTTCTAACTAAGCCTTTCCATGACATCATTACTGTGTTCAGATCACACCTAAAGTAATAGTCTTTCAATTATTGATTGCTACAAAACATTATTAGGAAAAGTCATAAGAATAAAAATTATGCCACTGCTCTTAATGAAAAGAACTTGAATATATTTTAATATCCCAGAAGCATAATTAACCATTCAAGTAAGCTCATCCTTATCACATTTCCATGCCAGGAAATCAGACAAACAAACCAACAGAATACCAGTTTCTGATATCAAGAAATAAGCTAATATTGGGAGAATGGCTCATCAGTTAAGAATATTTGCTGATCTCCCAGAGGACTGAGGCTTGGTTCTCAGCTCCCATATGGTGGCTCACAACAATCAGTTCCAGAGAATCCAAAACTCTCTTCTAATCTCTGTAGCCTCTATCTAGGCTTACACATGGAAAACATGCTTATATTCAAGCAAAGCATTCATACATATAAAAGTAAAATAAATAGATCTTAAATTTTTTCAAAAAAAAATTAATATACTTCACAATTTTATTTGAATACAATTATTGAAATAAAAAACCTTTCTTTTCTTTCTTCATTTACTAAAAATTATAAATCAAGTCAAACTTATACATACAGTTACTAACTAAAATTTTATTTAGTTTCATATTTTAGAAATGGATTTATCATTAATTTGTCATATTTGAGAATTAGAATCCCAATATGGGATAACTAGAGAGGGATATGTTTGTGTACACATGCAGATAAATAAATGATAGACAGATAGAGCATTTTTATAATATTTTTTAATTTTATAAGGTCCTGGAGATATATCCCTGTGACACTCAGATTTTCTCTACTGTCATACCTCTCTATCACAAGGACATTAGAGAACTCTGCTCAGATACTACCTTCCTCAACTTCAAATACTTCCAGGCCAAGCCATACAATTTTGATTAAATTGTGGCGATTAGGACATTAGTGGAAAGTAGTTGCCAAATCATATTTTGTAAGGGAATGTGGTTTTTCTCACTTTTTCTTTTTTTCTGAAGACTCGAAAAGAACGGACTGGAATTTGAAGCCTAATGAAAGATGACAAAGGAGGCCTGCCAGATATAGGAGGGGAGGATGTTCTGTTCCCGAGAGGACCAGGGCTAGCTATTGCTGCCAGACCGCTGGTCTGCACATGGATGGTTAAAGGGAGATACAAAACTTCCTTTTTAAGCTTCTAAATTTTTACCTATGTTTACAACAATATCTATATATGACCACTCCCCCCCCCCATCACAGAATTCACTTGCAATCAGAGTCTCCTGCCTACAAGTCATTTGGACCCTTGAAATGATTGCAAATTAGTGGAACTCTAAATAATTGTTCTACATTCATTGAGAATGATCCATATCCTAACACATGCCAAATAGCACTCAAACTTGAAAACATTTTTTTTAATCTAGATTATACTGGAAAGATTTTCCTTTCTTCCTTTCTTCCTTCTTCCCTCCCTCCTTCTCCACCTCCTCCTCCTCTTCTTCTTTTATTGTTGGCTCATGCATGCTCCATTGCCTCTATTCCTTGAGGTTTTTTTTACATGCCTGAGGTGAGACAGAATTTTCACCAAAAATAGCTTATTGCTTCAATTACAAGTACTTTGAAACCATGTCCCAGAAAACTGAACTCAAAGTTACTAAAGCAGACAAGCACATTGTGTCACTCAGCTGAAGAACTAGAGTCCTGGTTAGTTCTTGTCAACTTGACACAAGCTATTCTCAAAAAAGGGAACCTCCTTTGAGAAAATGCCCCCATCCCACTGGCCTACAGAGAAGTCTATGGGGGCATTTTCTTGATTCATGATTGACATAGGTGGACCCAGCCCACTGTGTGTGGTAGTAGCCCTGGAGCAGCACTCTTCTATGATTTTCCTTCAGCTGCTGCCTCCATGTTCTAGCCCTGACTTTCCAGAGTGATGCAGAGTAATCTGAGAGTTGTAAACTGTGACATGCATTATCCTAAGTTGCTTTTGGTCATGGTATCCCAGCAATACAAACCCTAACTATAGTGATGTTACTAAGTTCAGGCACACTGGGGGTCAGTTGCTCTCTACTGTTACCAAGGACATACTTTTGTTCTGCTTCTTCTGGTTGCAATACTCTCTGGTTTCATTCCAATGCTGTCTTCTCAAGGTTACAAGGCACATGTAAGCATTCATTCTGAGTAAACACTGTTTTATTTATGACTTCACAAAAAAGATTTGCTGGTCTAGAAAAAGTCATGAGTTGAGAGATTTGAATGAACAGACATAAGTTATGTGCCTACTTTATAGTAAATTATGTAGTTAGGAGTTAAGTTGGTTAATATACACATTGGTTTTATAAGAGTTCCCCAGACCAGTCAATCTCTCCAGGCAGAATCCAAATCCGAAAGCAAATGACTTTGTGTAGAGGGTCAACTGCTTTTACTGATAGTTGTGCTATTATTCCCAGAGGAAACAGAATTTACTCTATATAGCAAAACACTACTTGATATAATTCAACCCCTGTTGATTTGGAAAGTCTGTAAGTGATTTTCAGTGTGATTAACTGGGATGCGACTCTCCAATGTTCCTGCATGAAAACATCCCATTTGTTGATAAACAAAGTATTTTTATCAAAATACTTCATTAAATCTAAATAAGAAAGTGAAACCAACTCTGTTTGATATCATGAATAATGGTAAAATAAACATTAGATTAATGGAGATGCCAGTTGACATGTGAGTATGGTCAGCTAGAATTTACAGGAAATAAACTGGAGAAAGTTGAATAACAGCTATCAGAAGTAGTGATGACTAAAAAATATCCAGTTTAATGGCAATATAAAACAGGGAACATTATAAAGAAAAAAATCCAGAGTTTGCCCAGAGGGATTGAGAGGTGTGGGGAACTCTTTCCCTCTTGGGGTCAAAAGTGAGTAAAGCTGCCCTTGAGATGGAGGTCCCCAGGAAATGGCCAGCGACCCCCCCCACCAGAACAAGAGCAGAATGCCTCTCCTGCTCTAAGCAGCACCAGTGAACTAATGTGCTCACTAACAGATCTGATGGAAAACTTCCTTTGCTTTGTTGTTGGTGCTTTTTCTGGGTTAAGTAGGTGTTTGCTCAAATCTTTCCAGGAAAAACACAATTCAGACCAAAACTGCTTCTTTTTTTTTTTTTTTTTTTTTTTTTTTTTTTTTTTTTTTTTTTTTTTTTTTTTTTTTTTTTTTTTTTTTTTTTTTTTTTTTTTTTTTTTCCTTAAGATCTCCTTCTTGTCTATCTTTTTCTCTTTCCTTCTCCTCTTTTGAAATTTTCCTTTGGATAGACTTTCCCAGAGAACACAGATCAGCCCACTTTGCAGGGAAGCCATGCCTCAGGCTCCAGAGAACTCAGACTGATTGAGATTCCATTTCTTTCCTGTGCTCTTTTGGTTCAAGCTTTGCACAAACTACCTCATCTCCCCTCAACTCATCTCTACTGTTTCTCCTTGTATTTCCTTTTCTCTCCTCTCTTCTTTCTCTGTTAACTCCATACTAATCACTAGTCTTAATGTGGTCTATTTTTTTTATTTGTATCTATATAAACAAATGCACTGCTGCACATAGTATTTATCAGTATTTCATTTCTTTATTTCATAAAATAATAGGGGTTTAAGAAATGATAGTTGTGATAGTTTCTAATTTGATTATTTTCCATATTGTTACTGTGGTCCTACCCTTTGGTAGTGATTGTCTTTGCAAACAACATTCTTCTCTTAGGTATTTTTGTCCTGTTCCCCAAATATCAGTCTAGCTGAAAAAAAAAGGTACCTCAACCTAACCTTATCATAAGCAAGGCCTCAGTCCCCTATGGACAAGGAGAATACATCCATGGAAAGAACAAAAAAAAAATCAAATTATCTGACCATAAATGCTAATGTCTAAATTAAAAAAAACACTAGAAACATGACAAATCCAGGCAATGAGAATGAATTAGACAAAATCTCTGATGCAAAAATTTAAAGAATGATTAATATATGCTTTTCAGAACAGGAATCCTTCCAGGCAGTGGAAATATTTAGCCATAAATAACAGAGGTATTCATCCTAGCCAAATATGTGGGTTTGGAATAAGCACATCTACATGTCTATTAAAAGTTTTATTATGGTGGATCCTTAATATGTGATGTCTAACTTACTGCTTTGTAAATATTTAAGGTAGATAGTTGACTCAATATCCATGAGATAAATTTACACTACAAAACAGTTTTCTCCAGATAAACTTTAAGATTACATTTAACTAAAGCAAAGAAAACCAGAAAGCATTCAGTGATGATTTCTCTAGATATACAGATTGTTTTGTCCAGGAGTATAGTTGGGTTTGGTGCATTATCAAGAAAACTGAGGTTGCAAGCTTGAGCTCTTGCCGGCTGTCTTTCTAATACTCCAGAATTCCATGCTTCCTGGGCCTGTCATTGCTTTCAGGTAAAGTATGAGACATAATGTCAAGATCTCTTCTTTTTCTCTCAGAAACTCATTATAGCATATTGTACAGAGGTCACACACACCATTTTAATCCATTGTGGGGTATATTTTTAATATGTGAATGTTAACATTTCCAATCAGAAGCTCTAATCATCACTTAAAATAAATTAAGGCTCTTAATAACTTCTGGTCTAGGGTAAAGTAGATTTAAGTTGAAACTTATGGAATATGATTATTTTTTTATAGCCAAAAATCATTTTGCACTATTTTCTGAAGATGATTTTGTCTAAATTATAGAATACTTTTAATCTTACAAATTGCATGAAATATATAAAGTGAAAAATGCATATGCTAATAAAATTGTGACTATTTATGTAAAAAAAGAATGATTAATAAATATAATTCAAAAATAGCAAAGAGGTTACAAATGCCTGAATGAATTCCAAGTGAAAGCAAACACAGATGAATGAAATAAAAATTCTAATACAAAATATAGAAATGTTATTTAATGAGGAGATAAAAACTGCCTTTAAAAAGAGATAACCAATAAAGATAGCAAAATGACACAATGTCTGAATTAATTTTGTGAAAAGACAAACAAAGATGGATGAAATAAGGAAGTGAATACAAGATATGAAAGTATAGCTGCACAAGGTGATATAAGTACTTTTAAAAAGAATTTTTAAAAAGCTATTTAAAATTTAATAAGACCATCAAGAAATTCTGTAGAAAGTTTCACAAATATTGTAGCTATTAAATAAAAAATAAGTCATCAAAGAAATTAAGATTAAAATAAATGAATATAGAATCATATATAAAACAAAATGGACCAAGTATAGGATGTAATGAAAGCAGTCCTAAAAGGAAAGTTTAATGCCCAAGTTCATTCTTCAAAAAGTCTAGCAGATTTCAATTAATTTAACAGTTTACTTAGAATCTTGGGAAACATAAACAGGCTTACCTCAAAATGAATTAACATAAATAATTAAGGTCATAGCAGAAATTAATGAAATGCAAATGAAAAACTAATACAGAAAGTTAATGGAATAACTGATATTTTGAAAAAATAAACAAAATCAGGATACTTTAAATCAAACTAACAAATAGAGAGCAGCCTAAATTAATGAAGTTAGAGGTGAAAGTGGGTAGATTATAATAGATAGCAATGATATGAGGTCAGTCTAGTCTACAAAGCAAGTTGTGTGACAGACAGGACTATTGCACAGAGAAACCCTGTCTCACTCCACCCCCACCCCTGGGAAAAAAAGAGACATAAATAAAATTAATAAAATCATGAGCACACACTCTGAAATATATAACCCACTAGCATAAAATCTAAATGAGTTCAAAGATTTTCTCAGTGAATATCAACCCACCACAATTACACAAAAGTGACATAAGCAATTTAAACAGATCTATAATTAGCAACAATACTATACTGTTAATTAAAAACAAAACAAAAACATCTGAATCTTTCAACTGAAAAATAGTTCAGGCATTGATGGATTGATTCACTGTTGAGTTCTACTCTACCTTTAAAGAAAAATTAACACAAACATTTGTCAAGCTATTCCATAAAATAGAAAAAAAGGAATGCTCCCAAACTCTTTTTATGATGATGTCAGTATTAACCATACTGGATAAGATCATAACAAAAACAACAAAATTAAAAATCAATTGTTGATATACATGAATAAAAAATACTTAATGAAGTACTTAAGAACTAAATTCAAGAATACATCGCGAAGTTCCTCATCATAATCAAGTTATGTTCACTCTAGAAATCCAGAGACAGCTTAGTATATGCAAACCAGTATTATAAAAACAAGCAAGATTCACAAAATAATCTTAGTAGATACAATAAAGATGTTTAAAAAGTAACTGATGAAACCATAGAGCTAAGCCAGCCAAAAACCTCATTTTACAAGTAACACTATCCCTTCTTATTTAAAGTGTAAAGAGACTAAAAATATAAGGAATAAAGCTCAACATAATAAAGTCTATATACAAGTCTATAAGTAACATTAAACAGGAAAAAAAACTAGAAGTATTTCCACCAATATCAGGAACAAGCTAAGGGTGTCCACATTCTCTACTATCAGTCAACATAGTTCTTCTAGTCTTCTCTACATTAGTAAGACAAAAAAAAAAATACAAGAGATATAAAAAGGAAAGAAAAAAGTTAGCTGTGATTTTGCACATGAGACCATAAAAGATTCTACTGGAAACTTTAAGAATTGATGAACTCTTACAACAAAGTGGTAGGATGTAAAATCCCCATAAAGAATTTAGTAGCTGTCATTTATGTCAAATGCATTATGTGTTTTTCTTCTAGTTATCATAAATATCTAGACAAAAAGAATCTAAATAGGAAAACATTTCTTTCAGCTCATTGTTCAGGTACAGTCTAGCATGGCAACAAAATCCAAGTGGCAGGAGTTTAAACACCTTATTTTGTTGCATCCACATTTAGGAAGGAGAGACAAGCTTTATTTTTGTGATGCTCACAGTAGGTAGTCTTCCTACCTCAGTGAACCTAGTAAAGATAATTTATATCCACTCCCTGAACCTAGGTGTTGAGATGAGACACAGTTTCTGCAGGACACAGAAGGCCAAATTATGGTTGGCTTAATAGCAGCAATACAGCATGGGAGCAGCCAATCCACTGAGCACACAGCTGGAAGGTCAGAGATGAGTGTCATCCCCGCTACAGGCCAAGCAGAAACTTCCTCTCTCCCAACCCAGGCCTGGAGAAGGGGCACAACATTGGCAGGTCACAGCATGTACAGACCATAGTTGGTGTCATAGTACTACAAACACACAGGAACAGCTGACCTGCTGAACACATAGCTGATTAAGAGCCCTCAGACAAACAACCCACCAAGTGCTGACAAAGAACTAACCAAGAGTGAGTTGAGGAAACAATGGGAAAAAGCCAGTGCAAGAATACATACAATAATACAAAGATGAACAAGACACCATCAGAAGAAGCAAGTGGTTCTACAATTTCAAGATCTGAACACAACAATGAAAAGGAAACAGAAGGCAATGACCTTAAAAACAGCTTTATGAAACTAATGGAAGCCTTAAAAGTGGATTTTAAAAAACTCCCTTAAAGAAGAAAATACAAACAGAAAACTAGAAAAAAGCCCTGAAAGAAAATAAAGAAAACCAAGAAAATAAACAGGTGAAAGAAACTTTCCAGGAATTAAAAATTGAAATAGAAGCAATAGAGAAAGAACAAACTGGGACAAAGCTGGAAATAGAAAACCTAAAAATAAAAGACCTGAAACCAAAGATTCAAGCATAACCAACAGAATCCAAGAGATAGAAGAGAGAATCTCTGGAGTGGAAGATTCAATAGTGGTAACAGATACATCAGTTAAAGAAAACACTTAAGCCAAAAAAAGCCATAACACAAAATGTCCAGGAAATCTGGAATACCATGAAAAGACCAAACCTGAGAATAATTGGAATTGAAGAAGGAGAACATCATCTCAAAGGCACAGAAAATATATTCAACAAAATCATAGAAGAAACATTCCCCCAACCTAAAGAAGGAAATGCCTATAAAGATAGAGGAAGCCTGCAGAACACCAAGTAGACTAAACCCACAAAAAAAATTCTGCTTACCATATAATAATCAAGCCACTAAACCTAGAGAACACAGAAAAAATAGTAAGAGCTGCAAAGAAAAAAGGCCATGAGAATAACACCTGACTATTTAAAGGAAACAATGAATGCAAGAAGGTCCTGGTCAGACATTATACAGACAATAAAAGTGCATAGATGCCAACCTACACTACTGTACTCAGCAAAACTATCAATCAACATATATGGAGTAAACAAAATATTTCATGAAAAAAAAAAAAACAGATTTAAATAATACCTATCCACAAATCCTGCTCTACAAAAAGCCGTGGAGAAAAAAACACCAACATAAGGAAACCAGAAACACCCATGTAACCACAAACAATTGATAAGCCCACAGAAGAATCCCCCCAAAAGGAAATACAAGCTACCACCAAAAATAGCAAGAAATATTGATCATTGATCATTAATATCCCTTAATATCAATGGACTCAATTCACATATGAAAAAACACACCCTAGCACAATGGCTACAAAAACAGAAACCATTCTTCTGCTGCATATAAGAAACATACTACAACTTCAAAGGCAGACACATGTAGAGAGCTGCCTGCTGCTATGCCCTCCACACTCCCCCACCACCCAAACCCCCACCCCCCCGTGGGTGAGAGCTCTCTTTTGATAAACAACTCCTTATTTGGCTTGATCTTAGAGCGTGGTTTGCTGTTGCATATGTGGACCTATGAGCTGTGCCTATGTGGCTTATTGGGATTGGATGCCCTAAGAGTATTTAGTCATTGAGTGGGGTTTCCCCGGGCAGAGGGGAGGAAAAGAACAAAGAGAGAAGAATTGTAAAGGTCCCGAATAAACTGCTGAAAGAAGATCCTGGGTGTTGCGCTTTCCTTGCTGGCAAGGTTGCCCGCAACAGACACAGGCTCAGAGTAAAGATTTAGGAAAGGACTTTCCAATCAAATAGCCCTAAGACACAAGCTGGTGTGGCCATTCTAATATCTAACAAAATAGACTTTAAACTAAAATCAATAAAAAGAGATCAGGATGGACACTACTTATTCATCTCAGGATAATTCCCCCAAGACAAAATTTCAATCCTGAGTATATATGACCCTAACAGAAGGGCATACACATATGTAAAAGAAACACTATTAAGCTTAAACCTCATATCAAACCTGACACACTGATAGTGGGAGACTTCAATACCCCACTTTCACCTTTGCATAGATCAAGCAGACAGAAACCCTACAGAGAAATAAGGGATCTAACAGAAGTTATGACCCAAATGGGTTCAATAGATATATACCAAACCTTTCACTCAAACAAAAAGGAATATACATATTTATCAGCATCCCATGGAACTTTCTCTAAAAGTGAACACATATTAGGTCATAAAGAAAATATCAACAGACACAAAAAATGGATAACTCCTTGTACCATATCAGATCACCATAGTCTAAAGTTAGAGTTCAACAACATCAAAAATCACAGAAAGCCTACCCAATCATGGAAACTAAACATCACTCAACTGAACTACATCTGGATCAAGGAAGAAATTAAGAAAGAAATCAAAGGCTTCCTAGAATTTAACAAAAATGAATCCACAACATATCTAAACTTAAGAGACACAATGAAAGCAGTCTTTTTGTTTTCTGTGTATCAGCTTTACTTTTTTTCTGTATACTTTTATTATTATTATTATTATTATTATTATTATTATCATTATTAACAAAGAAGTCACGCTTTCTATCCCTTTATATCATTATTCAAGGTCCCTTCTCCCTCCCGCCACATCAGGTCATTTTTTTCTTCTCCACAACTCCCCATCCCCTCCCTGGGCAGGCAGCAGACAGTCCCATGGTCCCACTGACCCAATATTGCTTAGTTCAGTCTCCACTCCTGGCAGATCCAGTTTTGTCCCCTCTCCCTCAAGAGTGAGTCAAGTGTTCCTCTGGGTGGAGTGGGATCCAAAGAGTCAGTCCAGGGTGATTCTGATCCCAAGTTGTTCAGTGGTTGTGGTTTGAAGCTTGGGCATGCTTGGATTTTTTTCTTGTTTGTTTGCTTAGAGAAAGCAGTCTTAAGAGAAAAACTAATAGCACTAGATGCCTATATAAAAAAAACTAGAGAAATCCCACACTAGAGAACTAACAGCTCACCTGAAAGCCCTAGAAAAATTAAAATCAAAGTCACCTAAAAGAAGTGGAGGGCAGTAAATAATCAAACTTAGAGCTGAAATCAATACAATTGAAACAAAAAGAACAGTACAAAAGAAATCAATGAATCAGAGTTGGTTCATTGAGAAAGTCAACAAGATGGATAAACCCTTATCCAAACTAACCAAAAAGCAGTAAGTTTCCAAATTAACAAAATCAGAAATAAAAAAAGGGGACATAACAACAGACCAGCAGGAAATCAGTGAATTATCAGGTCATACTTTGAAAATCTACACTCCACAAAAACTGGAAAACAGAAGAAATGGACAGCTTTCTGGACAAGTGCCACTTACCAAAATTAAATCAATATCAGAGTAAAGACCTAAAAAGACCTATAACACCAAAGAAAATTGAAGCTGTCATTAAAAATCTCCCAAATAAAAAAAGGCCAGGACCAGATGGTTTCAGTACAGAATTCTACCAGACATTCAAAGAACTAATACCAATACTCCTCAAAATGTTCTATACAGTAGAAACTGAAGGAATATTGCCAAGCTCTTTTTATGAGGCCACAGTAACCCTGATACCCAAGCCAATCAAAGATGCAACAAAGAAAGAGAATTACAAACCAACCTCCTTCATGAACATTGAGGCAAAAATACTCAACAGAATTCTAGTAAAGCAAATACAACATCATATAAAGTCATTATCCACAATCCCAGAAATGCAGGGATAGTTCAACATACAAAAACTGTAAATGTCATTCATTATATAAACAAATTGAAGGAAAAAAAAAAACACATTATCATCTCCATAGATGCTAAAAAAGCCTTTGACAAAATCCAACATTCCTTTATGATAAAAGTCCTGGAGTGATCAGGAATACTGGAAAATACCTAAATATAATAAAGGTGATTTATGAGAAGCCAATGGCCAGTATCAAACTTAATGGGAAAAAACTCAAAGCAATTCCACTAAAATCAGGAACTGGACAAAGATGTCCCATCTCTCCTTATTGAACATAGTTCTTGAAGCTTTAGCTAAAGCAGTAAGAGGACGAAAGGAAATTAAGGGGATACAAATTGGAAAGAAGTGAAACTATCTCTATTTGTAGATGATATGATTGTATTCATAAGTAACACACAAAATTCTACCAGAGAACTTTTACAGCTGATAAACACCATAAACAATGTAGAAGGATATAAGGTTAACTTAAAGAAATCAGTAGCCCTTCTATACACTAAAGATAGTATAATAATACACTGTAATAAGGGAAACATTATCCTTCATAATAGCTACAAATAGTATTAAATACCTTTGAGTAACTATAACCAAAGAAGTAACAGATCTATTTGACCAAAATTTTAAATCACTGAAGAAAGAAATTGAAGAGGATATCAGAAAATGGAACGATCTCCCATGGTCCTGGATAGATAGGATCAACATAGTAAAAATGGCAATTCTAGCAAAAGCAATCTACAGATTCAAGGCACTGCCCATTAAAATCCCAACAAAATTTTTTACAGACTTTGAAAGAACAATACTTTGAAATAACAGGAAAGCCAGGATTTCCAATACCATTTTGCTCAACAAAAGATCCTCAGGAGGCATCACCATCCCCAACTTCAAGTTATATTATTCAGCTACAGTAATTAAAAACAGACTGGTACTGGCATAAAAACAGACTTGTGGATCAATGGAATCGAATTGAAGACTCCAACCATTAAACCACACACCTATGAATACCTAATTTTTTTTACAAAGAGGCCAAAAATATTCAATGGAAAAAAGAGTATGTTAAACTGTAGAGAGCTGCCTGCTGCTGTGCCCTAGAGATGGTGCTGATTTCTGCCCCCCCCCCCCCCCGTGGGTGAGTGCTCTCTTTTGATAAACAACTCCTTATTTGGCTTGAGCCTGGGGCGTGGTTTGCTGTTGTGTATGTGGACCTATGAGCTGTGCCCACATGGCTTATTGGGATTGGATGCCCTGAGAGTTTCTAGTCAGTGGGCGGGGTTTCCTGGGAGAGGAAGTAGAAGAAGACAGAGAAGAACAAAGAGAGAACAATTGTAAAGGTCCCGAATAAACTGCTGAAAGAAGATCCTGGGTGTTGCGCTTTCCTTGCTGGCAAGGTTGCACGCGACATTCAAAAATTGGTGTTGGCATAACTGGATGGTAGTGTGTAGAAAAAAGTGCAAATAGATTCAATCCTATCACCCTGCACAAATCTCAAATCCAAGTAGATCAAAGACTTCAACATAAACCCAGCCACATTGAACTTGATAGAAAAGAAAGTGAGAAGTACCTTCCACACATTGGCACAGGTGATCACTTCCTAAATATAAAACCAGTAGCACAGACACTAAGAACAACAATCAATAAGTGGAACCTCCTGAAACTGAGAAATTTCTGTAAAGCCAATGACACAGTCAATAAGATAAAATGACAGCCTACAGAATGGGAGGTTTTTCAACAACCCTACAAGTGACAGAGGAGTGATCTCTAAAATATATAGAGAACTCAGGAAACTAGAGCCAAAACCTTAAATAACCCAATTAAAAAATGGGGTTCAGAACTAAAAAGTAAATTCTCAGTAGAAGAAGTACAAATTGCTGAAAGATGATTTGTATTAACATCTTTAGCCATCAGAGAAATGGAAATCAAAACAACTTTGAGATACCACCTAACACCTGTCAGATTGGCTAAGATTAAAAACATAGATGACAGCCTATGATAGAGAAGATGCAAGGGGAACACTCCTCCATTTTTGGTGAGAGTGTAAGCTTGTTCAGCCACTCTGGAATGTAGTATGTCAGTTTTTCAGAAAACTGGGAATCACTCTCCCCAAGAATCCGGCAATAACACTTTTAGGCATATATCCTAAAGAAGCACATTCACACCCCAAAAGTATTAGCTCAACTATGTTCACAGCAGCATTATTTGTAATAGTAAGAACCTGGAAACAACCTAGGTGCCCCTCAACTGAAGAATGGATTAACAAACTGTGGTACATCTACACAATAGAGTCTACTCAGCAGTAAGAAAAAAAATGATATCCTAATATTTGCAGGCAAATGCATGGAATTGTAGAATATCCTCTTGAGTGAGGTATCACAAACCTAGAAAGATAGCAGGGGATGGATGCACTCATTAGTGAACTTAAAAAAAAAACTAAACAAATAAACAAAAAACAACAGATGTCATAGTATACAAAAGCTCAAGGCTAGAACATAGCTAAATGACACAGTGCTTCACTTCTGCGTTGATGGTGTCTGGCAGTGGTGTGGGTGAGAAATGACTCATTTTCTTTAAGGGTCTGGCCACAGGGAGTTTAATTATGCTCCAGTAAGTAAATGAGTAACATGAATGGTTTTTTTTTTTTTTTTTTTTTTTTTTTTTTTTTTTTTTTTTTTTTTTTTTTTTTTTTTTTTTTTTTTTTTTGTAAATGGGGCGATCATAAACTGAGAAGACTGATAACTGAGTTTGATGGGATGCATGATGTAAAATCACCAAATATTAAATAAAAATATTAAAAGAAAGATAATCTATCACAGGCTTGTCCAGAGGATAATCTAATCTACAGTTTCCCTATAGACAAGGCATGCGTATAGCCTTGTCTCATTAGTGGTTCTAGAGCTTGTGAAGATACAATTGACATTGAGAAGTATAACTCTACCTTTTGTCCATTTTGTACCCAAACACATCACTTCAAATCATAATTGTCCATCCCTTATCTCCAAAGTTTAATTGTTCATCCTGATATAAAATATGCTCCAACTTCAAATTTCCTTAGAGTCTTTCACAATTTCAACAGTTCAAAAGTTCAATGCACCTCTCATCAGAGGCACTTCAAAGTGGAAGAATTAGGCATAGCAAAGAATGACTTGACCAAAGCAAGACCGAAATCCAGCTAATACCAAATCTTTTAGCTAGTCTTCAGTATCCAGGGCTTATAATGTAATTACTTTTACGCCAAAGTATGTAGTTCTGTAGTATGACCCTTTTGTATGCTGTGAATATATATGACCCTCATTGGTTAATAATAAAGTTACTTGGCCTCTACCACGGCAAGATCAAACTGAGGACACGGATGACAAAGGGTGAAGTTGCAGGCGATAAGAGAAAGCCTCCCAAGAAGCAAGATGCCCAAATACCAGGAAAGCCACAGGGCCACAAGGCAATATATAGATTAATAGAAATGGCTCAATTTAATAGAAAGAGCTAGTAAATAATTGAGGTATTTGTTGAGCATTTTGTAATTTATATAAGCTTTTGTTTGTTTATTTGGGAAAGAAAAACTCTGCCTCCATTTACACAGGGATAGTCCCACTCTTCCAGCTCTGACTACTTCCGTGTACATAACCTTTCACTTAGGCCATCTCTACTCCATGCCCACAGCTTTATCTGCACATGTACTTAGGCCCAGCACTTCCATTTCTCCAGTATTCTGGCAACTCCATTGCAACTTAAACTTTCAAACACACAGCTTCACACAATAGTATTTCATGGCCTCCCTGCAGAACATTTGACCAGATAGACATTGGCTAGTTTCATCTGGTCTCCAAAACTATAGAACTGTATTCCATGACTCCTTTGTGGGTATGTTTGATTGTCTACCTGACATAATAAATGCTTAGCATCTCCTGAGGAGAGATACTCAGTGAGGGATTATTAGGTTGGGGAATTGTCTTTGTGAAGTCAATTGATGTCAGTAGGTCCAGTCCACTGTAAGAGGCACCATGTGCTGGTTGCCTTTTAAACTGTGAGAGTGAAGAAGACTAAGCAAGAAAGTGAGCAGATATACATTAATTTCCTTTTTCTCTTGACTGGATTTGAAATGACAAACTATTTGGAATTCTTGCCTCAACTTCCCCACAATGATAGTTTGTGAATTGGAATTGTGAACTGAAACAACACATCCTTTCCCTGTTTGTTGTTGTTGTTGCTGTTATTGTTGTGTTTTGTTTTCTGTGGGGGTTATTTTTTTTATCACAGAGCAAAAATGAAACTATGGTAGAAATTGGTACCACAAATAGGGTTGTTACTGTGATAAAACTGATTATGTGCTTTTTATGACTTGTGGACCATGGACTGTCATTGGTTGTAGAAGAATTTGAAACTTTGGGTCAGAAAAGCCAATGAATGTTGGAAGAAGAGCTTAATGAACTGTTTTAGAGAAACACTGGAAAACACAAATGCAGGGAAATGTAAGGATTGACTTACCACATTTTAGAGAGAAACAGAGCTGGTTTCTTTGTTTTGTTTTTAATCAGACAGAGGAGTGGTGCTATTCATGTGATACTTTTGGCTGAGAATCTCAGTGTGGTGATTAGGCTAGGGCTGAAGATGCTGCTTCAGATAGAATATTAAGGACATTAGCAGCACTGAAGTGAAACTTCCTGTGGTCTATTGGCACAATAAGGATGTGTTTCCTTGAGGTCAGCACATGAAGGCTGAGATATTTGTGGTCCAAAAAGGCTGTTCTACATCTTGAGATAGCAGAAGAACTTTGAAATGTAATCATTGTCAGGATATACTAGTTCTAAAGGACAAAATATTCATTATAAAGGTGGTCCTGGAAAGAATCCGAGGCCTAATAATATGTGACAAACTAGGAGTCCCTATGGAGAAGCCCCAAGAAACAATTACATAAAGCTGTGAAGGTGAAGCCTCAATTACAGTGGAGACTCTGGGATATTGAGATTGCTACAACTAAGGGACATCTGCCAAGGAGAGTTGCAGGTGTGAAATGGGACCAACCTAAGAGAAAAGCTATGTGTGCTGTAGGTGGCAGAGTCAGACTGGTGGGGCTGCTCAAGCTTTTTGAACCTAGAAGGTGAGAACCAGATGTTGGACATGAAGCTATGGGATTTGATAACTGCACTGATTTGCATTTTATTTTGATCTGATTATTCTTTGTGATTACCTGCTTTCCCATTTACATAATAAGATTGATAGTCTGTGCCATCATATATTTATATATTAACTATTTATTAAAGGGATTTTAACTTTAAAAGGTGGACTGTAGTTTACATTATGAGGTTGGAGATAAGAATAGAAAGTAATGGTTTAAAAGTGGTCTTTTTGTGTGTCAAATTGACAAGCCAGGGAAAATTTGATGACCAGTTTTAATTGTTGACTTGTCTTGAATCTTCTGGGAAAAAGGGCTCAGTGAGTTATTGTCTACCCAACGTTGACCCTGTCTGTCCAGAGATTGTCTTAATTAAGACTCCCTATGAAGGGAGTGGCAGCATCTCGAGTGGGCTGTGACACCTAAAAAGTAATAATTCCCCACAGGCGTGTTCAGAATCTGTCCTACCCACAAATTTCCCTGTTGTGCCTGAAAGTTTCTCACCTCAGGGGTTCTAGGTCCTGTCAGTTTAACAACACACATTATCTTAGTTATCACAGTGGATTGCTGTGATAAAACATATCCAAAAGCAGATTAGGGAGGGAAGATCTAGGTAATACCCAATCAGGGAAGTGAGGGCTAGAACTCAAAGCATGAACCTGGAAGCAAGAGATGATGAAGAAGCCATGGAAAAGTGCTGCTTACTGGTTTGCTCCCCGTGGTTTGTTCATGCTGCTGTTGCTTTCTAATAGAACCCAGAATCACCAGCCCATGATTGACATCACTTAGAGTGGGCTGTGTCTTCCCACATCAAAAGCAAACATTAACTAAGAAAATGCCCCAGACACCTGCCTACAGGCCAATCTTATGGAGACATATTTATTCTATTCCTTCTCAGAGGAATCCATGTTGTCTCAGGTTGACAAAATAAACAAACAAACAAAACCCACAAAGAATAACCAACAAACAAAAAACCCTAGAAAATATAGCAAAAATGCTGAGAAGAAACCAGAGAAAGAATCCCACTCATAACTATCACAAAACCAAGCAAACATTCATGCTTGCAGGCATGCACCACTACTACCACCAAAACTTTTTGAATATAAGTGAAAGAAATAAGTTAAAGAAAACAGTAGAATATCTCATATGTTCATAGATCGGAGAAATCAATACTGTGAAAAACACCTGAACAACTAAAAGCATCCCATATAGTCATTACAATCATCACCAAACTTTTGGTATCATTTTTTACAAAATTGAAAATAGATCATTAAATTCACATGGAGATACAAAATAAACTGGATATATTGTAAGGAAAGTAATGTAGTATTGGCATTCTTACAGACAAGTAGATCAGCAAAATAAAAGACTATCTACATACTATCACATCAAGATACATCCATTTGACTTTTTTAAACTAAGGATTTAAAAAATATGTACATTTCAGAAAAGATAAGCTTCTTTAACAAAAAAATTAGAAAAAATGAATATACATATGTAAAAGTAGGAGGCTTCATCATTCCTCTTAGCATGTATATAAATCAACCCTAAGTAAATAGATAAGAGACTTAAATGTGCCGCCTGAAACTCTGATGCTATTAGCAGAAAAATAGTAATAAAAAACAGAAAATACAGGCATAGGCCAAGATTTTCTGAATAGGACTCTAATAACTCAGGATAAATGCCAAGAATCAACAAATGAGAACTCATGAAGTTAAAATTGTCACCACACAAAGGAATTGGTTAATTCAGTAAAGAGATTGTAACAGAGTGAAAGAAAATACTTTATAGTTATAGAACAAAAAGAAGATTAATATCTAGAACATACAAATAATAAAAAATGAGTAAAATTTAAAAAGGAGATAATGTGTTTTCAAAAGATAGAATATAAATAACCAATCAATATGTGAAAAATTATCCACAATATTAGTCATCAAAGAAATGCAAATTAAAACAAATGACATTGAGGCTTCACATCACCCCAGTCAGCATTTCAGTCATTGAGAAAATAGTTATTGGGGAGCAGAGATGGTTAAAAGCCCATATTGCACTTGATGAGCTGTGTTTGGTGTTTAGGACCCATGCTGGGCATCTCACAATCTCCTATTAGTCTATTTTCATGAATCTTGGTCTTTTGACTTCAAAGAGCACCTGTACTCACATGTACAGTCCCATATAAATTAAAATAAAAACAAGTCTTAAAAAAAAACTACAAAGCAAACAACAATAAATGATGGCAAGTATATGAATGAAAGAACCTTTATAAATTGCTGGTAGGAATGTAAATCAGTCCAGGCTTTACAGAATTCAGCATGGAGGAAGAAGGAGCAGGGGGAAGAAGAGGATCACGAGGAAGAGGAGGAGGAGAAGAAGGAGGAAGAGGAGGAGGAGGAGAAACTAGCTCCAATAGGTCTGCCTAATGACTCAGCTATCCAACATTGCATATTCATGTTTTCCAGAACTTTTTTACAGTAACTAAGTAATAGTGTCTAAAAATAGAAGAATACAAAAAGAAAATATGATATTTATACGTAATGGAATATTTTTAAGTCATAAAGAATGCAGTTTTGGGCGACGTCCCAGCACACTCTGGAGCAGGGGGCAGCTGAACTCTGCATCTGGCCACACCCACAGCTCCTGCTGCTGCTGAGGGTAGCTGCAAGGATCCCTACTGCGACCCCGAACTGAGTGAACTGAGCAAACCAACTGCAGGGGTCTCTGAGGGGCGGATTCGAACCCTGACCAGAGAGGTGACAGGAGACACACAAACCAAAGTGCCACAACTGACCAGGACCCATCTAATCGTGAACCACTGAA
>PVIH01025921.1:0-19718 GCA_004025045.1 Sigmodon hispidus | reverse complement strand
GAGAGGGGAAAGAACTGGATTTGGCCAGAGGTGGAGACTGATCTAAGCATTAATGGGTCAGTGGGACCATAGGACTGTATGCTCCCTGCCCAGGGAGGGGATGGGGAGTTGCAGAGGAAAAAAAAAAAAGTGACCAGATGTGTTGGGAGGGGGAAGAGACCTTGAATAAGGATATACAGGGATGAAAAAAAAAAATTCAAAGGGAAAGATGAACACAAAGAAAATATAGGTGTAACAATCTTATTTGTATGTCTACCCTTGATAAGCCATGCTTATCATTCTTATCCTCTATATAGTTATTGTTTACTCTTCCACATTTTAAATTCTTTTTACTGTGTTTTTTTTTAATAAATACAAAATAAAGGAAAAAAAAATAGGAACTTTCCATAGTCTGAGAGATTATGGATGGGAATTCCTGCATCCTCTGCTCTCTAGCATAGCACTAAATGCTTCTCCACAGTCCTACCTTCTTCCTCATCCACCACTTAGCAAGGACTGAGGGCATTTGCTGCCATGTTTCTTTTTCATCTTGATCCTACCTTACTGTAGGACCTTGTCTTTTTAAGGGAAACTAATGAGGTGGTGTCTGTTTCTGGTTTCTGTTATCTCTCTTTCTTTTCCATACTATTGCCAATCAGTTTAGACCTTAGCACAGTGATGATCATACTTCTACTTTGCACATAATACTGCTGCTACAAATGAGGCCTGAATCACCCATAGGGTCATTTGTGATCCACACTTATTGGAGAGCAGAGCATCTGGAAGGTGGCATGGTAGAGTCAGGCTGTCACTCCATGTTCAACATGGCCTCATATTCCTTTTGCTTTCATGCTCTTGTCCATAGCATTTCTCCTGCTATTGTGGCTATTTACAGTCTGGTAGCGCTTGTCAATGGCTTTTTAGTTATTTTAGCGTTAAAGTACATGGATTTTAATTGGAATATATGGTTCTTTATATTTAAATATTCTCTATGTTTAGATTGCACATTTATTGAAAACAAGGATTCATCAAATGTTTTGTGTAAATGAGTTTGTTGAAATTTGTTTAATGGGGGAAAAGTCGATACTGTAGACATTGATCATATTCCTAAGCTGGTTCCAAAAGGGCTGTGTAAGTCATAGAGTCATTGAGACATGACACTGGAGGCAGCAGACAGACCCATGTGTCATGAAGCCATGGAATGCTTGAGATGGGATCACTGATGCACCTTTTGTGGTCTCACAGAGGTCACTTCAGGCAAGCCTGTTTTAGACATTTTTCTGTACTATTATGTTTATGGCCTGGACTTTATGGCCTGGTCTTGTGGCCCCGACCTGCAGACCAACAGAAGCACAGAATCACACAGATACTTATATTAATTTTATGCTGATTGGCCTAGGGCCTAGGAATATACCTTGCTAACTCTTTACCCTTAAACTAACCCATCTCTCTTATCTTGTTCAGACATGCAGCACTATACCTTTTTTTAGAGCAGCATTTCAGCTTCTTTCCTCTGCATCTGCTACCATCTCATCGTGGTGTCTCTGTCACATCTCTACTCTGCTCTGAGAGGTTCCCAGAGTTCTCTTAGTCTGGTAGCCCCACCCACACTTCCTTGAATGCCTCTGACCAATCAGCTGTTCATTAAACCAGTATGCAAGACAATTATTTACAATGTGACACTTAATCCCACTACATTTTCTCTTGTCCATTTTGAACCCTGTGTTATTTCCAGTGTTTTCTCTTGCCCCAGGGTGCTCAGGGTCCCTCTGCTACCCTCCTCATCCTTTGTAACAGTTCATCATGGCCTATAGTGCCCCTCAGATGTCAAGGGCTTTATTCCTCTGGCTTAGTTAAACCATGCTGTTGATCTAAATTGTGAACTAGGTCTAATAATGTAATAGTTACATTATTACTAATGGTCTAATTCACTAAAATTATGTCAATGCCTCTTTGTGAACATGCCTGGCTTCTTTCACTGTGAGGAGACTAGCTCATCTGTTACTTACTGTGCGCTCTTATCATCTCTGTCATTGTGGGGTACCCTACCATCTCTCTCATTTTGAGGACACTGACCTGCACTAATTGCTGTAAAATCAGTTTAGAATTTAATCCTCAAAACAGTTTCATAGGGGAGGATGCTGTTAGCATCATTTTAAAGATGATGAAACAGACTTGAGAAATGACTGGTCAACATCACATGGCTAATGAGAATCTGACTTGTCTAAGTTTAAAGCCAGTGAGCATTAATGTCTTACTGTGCTACCTGCCAAGAGAATTTCAAGCTTGAGTGAGCGGATAGTCGTGAAGTGTTTACCTGTACCTTGGCTCTGTATTAGCCACTGTGTTTGTAAAATTGGGGCTAGTGAGGAAAACAATATGAAATTACCCCAACAGTATTAAGAAAAAAGCCCCGACAGCAGTCTGCCACTGAGGAGATAAACTAGTGGAAATCTTTGTGGTCAGCAACCTAAGCTGTCCACAATTCCTTTTTTCTGTTTCAGAAACCACAGATTTGCTTAGAGCTCTAAGCGTTTTCAGAATATCTTAACAAGTCAGCTGTGTGAAGAAGAAAAGCGAGACTAGTCTATTGTACGTAAGGGTTGTTTGTGAGGCAGGAGTGACCTGCATTTAGAACAGACCTTTTCACCCTCCTTCCCACCCCTTTGAAAGGCTGCAACTGAATTTAATTGGTACACGTTTTCTGTAGATTAGAAAAACTATCTGAGAGGTTATTTTAAGTGTAAGTTGGATTCTGTTCATTTTTATTCTTAACTCATTTCTTGCACGCCTTTAAGTGTGCCTTGTCCCTCAGGGGAAGGGAATTGTGCTATACCGTCCATCTACAGGGCAGGAGCATGCTGAAGTGAGACTCTTAGCAGACTGTCTTTGCCTTTTCATAGGCTCAATCCCTGGCAGCGTCACTTTCCACCCGTCAGCTGTTGCGGATCTCTCGCCGGCTGTCACAGTATCCCACTGAAAACCTTCATGATGCCATCACTAAAGCCTGCCTTTCCAGGTAATCACATTGGCCTTTGGCAGAGTTCACGTCTCTACTCCTTTGCTAAAGTGGGAGGTACCATGAGCTCAAGTGACAGTCTCTGTCCACACTCTGTAAAAAGTATTGTATTAACCACACGACTGTTTCAGCCTGGCTCTGTTCATACTTTATATATTTATTTAGGCATAAAAGCAGTTTTAAGATGGCTTAGCGGTAGAGAATGTCCTGAATTCAGTCACTAGTGCCAGAATATAAAATAAGAGCGAACTGAACATATTTAACAAGTATTTTACAAATGAGAAAACAGTTTTGGTTCCTCATTTGGATTCCCCGGTAGTAAATACTGATTAGGATTTGCATGGTTATTCCTGGGCCTTTTGAGCGAGGTTCTCAAAATGTGGTGCTTTCAACTTCCCAAATTTGTTCTGGAACTTTTTATATTGATAGTACTGATTCTGTAGCTGAGTTTAATAAAACATTTTTTTCAGTGTATACTAATAGTTTACATGCCAGTTGGGAAGTGATTCTAAAACATTGGCTTTCAGAATTTTCTCACAAAGTTATGTTTTTATGAAGTTATATTAAAAGATTAATAAGGCTGGAGAAATAGCTCAGTGGTTAAGGCCACTAGATGTTTCTTCAGGGTATTTAGGTTCAATTCCTAGCACCTACATGACAGCTCATGGCTGTCTGTAACTCCAGTCACAAGGAATCCAGTGTTCTCTTCTGCCTTCCTTGGGTACCAGGTACACATGTAGTACACAGACAATGTAGGCAGGAAAACATCCATATACATAAAATAAACAAAATTTTAAAGAGAATATATTCTCTAGAAATGCAAAATTAATAAGAAAAGTTGGCATGGCAGTATGATCCTTTAATCCCAGGACTAGGGAGACAGAGGCAGATGGATCTCTGGGTTCAAGGCAAGCCTGATCTACTGAACAAGTTCCAGGATAGCCAGGGCTACACAAACAAACTCTGTCTCAAAAACAGAAAAACAATTAAGAAAAGATTAATAACAGTTTCCAGTAGACATAAAGAGTTTTTTCTTAGATTATTCTTATAAGCTTTAATATTTTTATTCTTTTAATAAAATTGTTTTTAGTGATATTATGTTTATTGTGTACTTATTCTTTAATAGGAATTAAAAAGAGACTCTGATTTGGTCTAGTAAAATTTCTAATTATCCTTTGCAACTCATCAAACTTTTCTTATAAATGCCTTATGCAATGGCTTGAATTTTCTCTCTTTGGTGCATCCAGCTAAGCTGACTGCAGCATGGTTCCTTGAATAGCTCATAGTTATAGGAGATGTCCATCATGTGTTTTAAACAGAACAATATTAGATTTCTAAACAATTTTTGAAGCAAAGAAGCCTTAACTGCATATTTAAAGTCATGAGGTGCAGAAAATACAGATAATTATTCCTGTTACTTACGGCATATTTTGTTTTGGACCCGACTTGGTTATAGGTCTGAGAGCAAAGATGTAAATACACAGCAAAGTAAGCAGTTTAGAAGATTGGGAGAAGATAGTACGGTAGATATGTTAAAATAAACCAGTCTCCACAAGCTGTAAGATAAGAGGCTGACTTCCAGATGAAGGAATGATTAATCTAAGAAGTGAAGAAGGGTCAAAGTCGGGAGAATCAAGCAGTTTCAAGTTGTGAGAAATTGGAAAGATAATACTGAAACTAACCCAAATATCCATTGACTACTGGACAGATGAATTAAATATGAGGCATTCATACGATGGTATATGATTCAGAATACATGTAAAGTAAAAATACACTGAAAGCATGTACTATCAGGAGTAGAGTATATAATGGCTTTTTACATATACAGTTCAGGGGACTGTGAGTCTTCTTTTGAGTAAGTAAAATGTTCTGACATTATTTGAGATGATGCTTGCACAATTGTGAACATAATTAAAATGATTAAATCATATGCTTTAGGCAAATTGTATAGGCAGAAATTTTACATCAGTAGATCTGCTATTAAGATAAAATCTAAGAAAGCAAAACCAGAATTAGAAAGTGCTATAGCTATAGCTATAGCTGCCCAGAAGACTTTTAAATAGGATAAGGCCTAGTGATAGATTTAAATGTCCATTTAAGCAGGTTCTGTAGGTCTGGATGTACATGAGGTAGAGGACCTTCAGTAGGGCCCTTGCATAGAGAGTAAAATAGACATGTTTGCTGCCCTTTTTGACTAAAGGGCTTTTGCTCACGTGACCAGAAAAATGATAAGGAAGTATGCCCTCTCTCTGGAACCTAGGTTGGGAAACAGTCTTCTGTAGGAAATCCAGTGCCCTGTGTTGCCTCGAGTAAGTATGAGAGTCTGTGGTGACACTGTTAGGGTGGTATCTACAAGGTGCTATTTCAAGTTAACTCAGAGTTTTGAACTGCCTGCAGGCTTTCATAGGACAGCTACCCTTAAACACGGTATGTATCAATACTTTACTATTCAAGGTATTAAGCAGCCCACCTGTATGTAAGGCCATAATATATGATAATAGGTGTTGGAGAGGTGACTCAGCAATTAAGAGTAATATTGCTGTTGCAAAGGCCTCGGCTCAGTTCCCATGACCCACTTGGTGGCTCACAGCTGTCTGTAAGTCTAGCTTCAACAGATCCAGCTCCTCTTCTGGCCTCTGTGAACCAGTCAAACAGGTGCTGCAAGACCTAATGAGCAAGCAGAGCACTTCCACATAATAATGACTTTTTAAGCTAAACTATACTTGAGAAAGAAACAAATACGAATGAGATTTCACAGGATAGTACATTCAGAAAGAGAATTCCAGGAACTCAAAGAAGAACATTTGGAATTACCTAGTGAGTATACTTCAGAAAGTGTAAACATTAGGAAAGTTTAAAGCTACATACCAGGAGTTGGTGAGTTTGAAAGAAAAACTGAACAAAAACATTGAAATAAAAGTTTTCAATAAAAGTACCAGGCTGATAAACAGTAAAGACAGAGTTGTAGAAGCCCTGAAGTGGGTGGAAACCAGCACACGGTGAAGAGATGCAGAATATGAGGGGCTTCTTGTAAACAAGACACATGAGAAAAACTGGAATCTGACTAATGGAGCTTCTGTGGGTTTTGTTGGGGATTGAGCTCAGTACCCTGAGCCTGTTAAATTACACCCCAATCCTCCAATAGAATAAGAGACAGGAATTATTCCAGCAGATTTTAGCTAACTGTATTCTAAAACTATAAAATACGAGTTTCTATGCTGCAATGTGTCAGTTCACCAATGGGACAAATTCCTGTGGTGTGACAATACTGCACAGTCATAAGGACAGCTGAGCATTTCAGGAGGAAAAGCCTCCAAGGGAACAAGCAGTGACACTAAACCACAGGAGGATTAGGTGTCCTATTTTTAAGTTACTGTGATATAAGTGGGAAGGAAGATATGACAAAACCCATAACCAAAATCTTAGTAAGTCATGGATAAGAAACAAAGTTCTTCAGCCTGATAATAGCTGACTTGAAATTTGCATCAAACATTTAAAAATACTTGGCATGTTTCCTTAAGCATTAGGAGAAAATGGATATAGTATCTTCCACATTTTTATCCAGCTTCCAAGATAACATGGTCAGTTACAGTAAAAGTATCCAGGAGACAATCACGTAAATTAGTAGAACAGACAGTGTAATGCAGTTCCTGTGTGCTCAGATCGATAACATTCTTGTACTTTTGCACTTGTGAGTCAATGAAATAAAAGACACGAAGTCTTTCTTCTTGTGAAGAAAACGTCAGACTATTGGTGGCTGTCGGAGTGAAGCTACCCTTATGTCTACATAGAGAAGGAGATGAACTGCACTCCCAATAGTCCACGTCAGAATCCCACAAGGTAGTGCTGAGCTTGACAAGTGACTCTCCGGCTGCTGTCATGGAAACAAAGTTAGAAAAGTAGCTAAGGAAAAGGTTGAGGGAAGTATATATCTGTGAGGGAAGATAGCGTCTGTTGTGTAACTGCATTCCTCATAACCATGTTACTCCAGGGCGACCATGAAACTACAGAAGTCACAGACTTGTGGAGCTTAGTGTGTGTGAAATGTATCATTTTTAATGTAGAAATAAATGGACATGCCAACAAAGGGTTAAGATGAGCACTTTTCATATTTTATATAAAAAAAGAAAATCTGAATATGTGCTGAAAAGACTATAAACTGCTGTGAAAGTTAAAATCCATCAACTAGGAACATGTTTGACAAAATTGATAATCAAGAAAGAACTAGCATCCAGAGACTGCAAATTATAAGAGAAAAATATTCCGCCAGATAGGCAGAGGCATGTATGCAGAGAATAAGTGATTCCATTATCCAGTTAACACTTGGGGAGATGCTTGACCTCATTACTGATCAGAAAAGTTGAACTTGAAGTAAGACTTGGTTACCATTCTATTCTTAATTAAAAAAATATTCTCTGAAGTTTTCTGGAACATTGACATACTTTGGAGTTTAAAAATACTTACTTTTTCCTTTCTTAAATAGATCATTGCGTGAGATAACTAATTTTTCAAGTGCTGTCAGAGGACCACAGTAAGGCCTGTTTTCTCATCACCTTGTGATCCTCTGGAAGTGGACAGAGCAGAGGTCCTGCTCAGGCATCACTTGTTTGCTTTCCCACAGCTACAGTCAGACATCTTCCTACCAGCCTTGGACTAACACAGAGGTGGAAAGGAACCAAAAGATTATTGGCTCATGAAGTGCATTTTTTTCTTTTTAATAACCTCTTTTCATATCAAAGCAATGAAAAGGAACTGGATTTCATTGAGAACTTAAGACAAAAATGAAACGAGTTTCATAAAGTACCAGTGAAGCCTTTCATTAAGTGATGGTATCAGGAGAGGCAGCCCTAGCTGCATAGCATTGGGCCGTCTTCTGTTCAGGCTCCTCATCTGAAATACTGAGCCGTCCGTCACCCTCTGCTCAACATGGGACTCCAGGGGCCACATCATTCACTTTCTAGATACCTGAAAACACGGGAGCCCAAGTAAACATTTAGAAGCTTGAAACGTGCCTCTTTTATAGAAGGACTAAAGTAAAGGCTCTCTAAAAGAATAATTCCAGTCTGTTCTGTTATTTTACATTACATTACGCTCTTCTGAAAATTTTGGAGGAATTCTTTAGTGGTAAGATTTTAGGCAGCGCTATAAGAATTCAGTCAGAAGTAGAGATTAGCTGTCTTGGAAAGTGAAGTAAAGAAGACATTATTCCTATCACCAGAAAGTGAATTACACAATTCTTTAATATCCCAAATGATATAAAATTAATAGTATGTGTGTAAGGTTTCCACTTTGTAAACTGTTATGTAATTGACTCTAAAAGACATAACCCTAATAACTAATCATGCCCACTGTTTACCATGAATTTTTGATTGTCTCCAGGAACAGTTTTGTTTGTAGGGACTAGCTTGAACCTAAAAACTGATTTTATTTTTTAAGAATGTGATTAAAAATATCTAAACTTCTTTAGGCTTTTCTCTCAGTTCAGTTAACTGTAAACCTACTATATCTTAATAATTGCATTTAAGTACTGGAAAAACTGAATTTCACTTGTACAACTGCCCAAACTAAATACCTTCAAGCTTTGAAACTATATTAATAGATTTTTGCATAATAAGTAACCATATATAACAAACTACTTTTATCAGATAGACCATACTATCTAAAGTCATCTTATATTGTTTGTAAATTTAAGAATTCTAATCACAAGTATAAATTAATTCATTCTGTATTTTTGAGTAAGACTCCTCTATATTCATTGTGCCACAAAGTGTTGCCTCTGATGCTCTGATTAGCCCTAATTGCCACCCTTGCACGCTAGCCTTCCCATTGCAGGGATTGCTGCAGTGTCTGTCCATCCTCAGCTGCTCTTTTCCATATTCTCTCTCCTCTAGGCTTTAGACAGAAGTTCAGAAGTGTTTCAGTATATAGCCAACCTGAGATATGTGGGTAGACTATGTGGAGGTCAGGGGTGCCACAAATAGTAGACAAGTCAGAACTTGTAAGTGGTCCATATCCATTCAGGTGATCCAACAAGTAGTGATAGAGATGCCTACAAAAGGCTAATATTCCCTGATTCTGGAACAGCTGTGGGAGGAAGGTTGGGAATGATGCCAGGACAAAGGCTCAAGAAACAGGATGCAATCACAGTGAGGTTTGGGAGATAAGGTAGGGGCTTGGTTTTGAACAACAAAGCAGTGATGTAAGGATTGGTGGCATGCTAAACTGATAAGACATAAGCCTAGAGGTATATAAACTGCCCTGTGATCTTACAGGACCCAGAGAAGTCAGTGGAATTCAGAATTCAGGCTGTGGCTCAGAATCTTATAGGAACAGGGAATAATTAATATCCCAGTGTCTCACACTCTGTTCACATGCCTTCTGGCTCAAGCCAACCTTCTACTGTTAGGGGTTTGTTCGGAGGTGGGTGTCCATCCATAAAGCTGTGTGAACCTGAATTCAAATGATGCATTCTGAACTGGTTTATTTGGGATATTAGAGCACACAGCTGTGTCTTTATACTAGAACAGCATAGGCAATCACTGAAGGAAAATCCTTTCTGTGGTCATAAATTCTAAACATAACATTGTGGAGAAGGAAACTGTTCCAAGCTGTGGTGCTAATGGTGTCTTTGTCGTTGAAGAATGTCTCTACCAGTCTTCAAAATAACCAGATTGTTATTTTGACAACATATTTATAAAATAGATACTTGAAGGAAACACAAATCTTTTATTCGGGAATTTGTGTAAGAAAATAAGGAAAACCTCATTAATCCTCTTCTGCTAATTTGAATTGTGATTGCCAACTTAGAGTGGGCTAAAATGCTGCTGTTTTAGTTAAGAAAAATTTGATATACTAGTTATACAATAAACAAGAAATATGAGACACACAAAATCCACGTAAAAAACATGATTTCATCCTAATCTGCAAAACGTACATAAATGAATATTGCTAATTACAAATAAGCGTAGTTATTAAAGATTACACAGACAAAGGCTTTTCACATACTTTATATTTATGCTAAAACTCTATATACTTTGTTTCATAGAAACACAGTTTCTCCTCAATTGCTTGTAACTATGAAGTATGTGTTTTAAAAGATACTTAAGAACCAAAGAAGGCACGAGTTAATCACAGGCTCCCACCATCTTCCTAGGTTCTTACCAAGCCTGGCGAGGTCAGCACTGGAGAAGAATCTGGCAGATGCTGCAATAGAAATGAATGGCGAGCATAGCCTGGAGCCAGCACTGGAGAGCTACAAGTGTAAGTACTGACTCGGCTAGTCTGGGGAAGCAGAACAATGATCAAACATTTTGTGCCATTAGTTTCAATACAGCCCTTTTAAAAAATCCATTTTGTTTTGTGTATTACACTGAATAAGTGAGTCTATGCCTTTCCTTAAAAGTTTAAAGCCAGTTTACAGCTCAGCTAGCTCTGCCCACCCCAAGAGTCAATTTGACATTAATGTACTAAAGGTTTTAAGAGTGTTTGTTGGAAACAACTTGTCTAATTTTGACATATGTTTTTCCAGATGTATTTTACCATACAGTTTTGATTTCTGCTTTCTTTGTACAAGATTTGTATGTAGAGGGCTACCAAGTTTCCTATGAGACATGGCAGGGAGCAGTTTTTGGGGGAGACAGACTAATGGGAGCCAGCTGTATGTCCTCCCCTTCCAGTCCCTCCAGTCATCAGTGCACCCTCCACCTCTCTGGCATACCCATAGAAGAAGCCTGAAGTGAGGAAGAGTTTGCACTCTGAGAGTTTCCTGTTCTGCAGTTAGAACACAGGGAGTTTTCCATTTTTAATGCCCTTGTCTTATCAAAACACAAGTGTGACCATTCTCCAACGGGACTGGAATGGCCGTGGTTGTGATAGGTGTTTTAGTAACTGTGTCTACACTGAACCAATAATTTAGTATTAAGAAAATTGAATGACTTTTTTTTTAGAATAAAATTAATAAATTTGATATTGATGGAACTGAACAGATGTGTGGGGGCCACTCAAAGAATAACCAAAGGACGTGTAGAATCTTAATGTTATTTGATTGGAGCTGGTAACACATCCAGAGAAAGGCTATGTCATTATGAGGCTAGATTGCTCAGTCTGGAAAAGGTCAGTGCCAGCAGCACTGTCCATCTCTGCTTCCTGTAGGGGTGAGGGACCTAAATGAGGAGATTATTCACTTGACTGGTTTCATTCATCTTGAAAGTTACTGATCTTGTGGAGAATGCATTTAATTTCCTCTCCTTGTCACGAGCCCAAGCTCACTGAACAACCTTCATATGAGGACTTAGCTCCTCATGCAGGACTTTCTCCAAGTGACATGATGATGGCAGTGAGTGTAGCATGGTCATGTGAAAGCTGCACCTATACCGCAATGCCATATTTTCTCCTTATCAAAATATATGCTTATGTTCTCCTGAAGTTATATTGCTCCCAGACATGATGGCAAAGCCAGGCTTTGAGCCTACAAGAAGACTAATAGTGTTGGCAGACTTACTATAACAGATAGTCTGCTTTCTCCCCGTGTGTCTCCTTTGTAGCTGAAATGTTATCAGTAACCATTGGTTGTGTGAACAAAATGATCCTAAAGGCCTCTATCTACCGAATGCTCATGTTCTGTGAACTGAACCGTAATGGGTGGTGTTGGACTTGCTGTTATGTGTGTCATCTCAGTAGTTGTTCACTGCCACATTCTTGCTCTCTTCCTTTGCAGACTTATGTTGGGTCTACATTATAAATTTGAGGGCTACAGTGTTTTAGTTTATATTTTTAGATGTTTAGTTAAAATCCCAAAGACCTCACAGGTTACAGAAGCTGCCTGGCAGTGTGTGTTGGCTGCAGTAGGCTCCTCTGGATATTTGCAAAGACATTGCTGTGACAAATCTCTGTCCTGTACAAAATGTGCAGGTGAGATCGTATCCGGGTCTCTGAGGATTGGCGCTGTCAGTGCACCAGTGTTCAATGCCCAGGAGAAGATGAAGGTGCCTGATGTTCTCTTCTATGACAATGTTCAGGTGAGGGCCTTGCTTTGTGATCTTGGTCAGCTCTAGTCCCAATGACATTGCTGTTTAATTACTGTAGTCATGATGTCCTACATTCAGTTCAGGCGAGGCAAAAATAAAGGGCTGAACTATTTTCAATTACAGTGATAATAAGGTTTAAAAGTTTTTCCATTGGTTAAAATTAGAGGAGTTATTGGTATGAATTTAAATATGTGCATGTTAAGTATACACACGTTTCATGACTGTGCTTGAGGCCAGTAAAATATCTTACTAAATTAAAACAGACAAGCTGGCTCTCACTTTGGCTTCTAGTTAAGTCATTTCAGAGCTCACAGAAGGTGCAGCCCACGAATGCTTTCCTCTCCTTCCTTCCCGTGACTGCATTTGCCTAGGATTCCCCAGTTCTCTGCTTTTCCTCTTTCTTTGGAGGATCAGCTATGACAGGGATAGTCCCCTCACAACCTAACCAGTTTTGTGGACTGTTTTCCAAGACACAGAAAAAATAAAGTCTGAATTTTAAAAGCTTTATTATTGTGAGATTCATTTCTGTAAGATTTGGTTTTAGTAAACATTTCTGAAAATGTTTCTTGTTTTGTTTCTCACAATTATGTATTTCTTTTGTAATAAAAGCACACTTAATTTTTGTAGTTCTTATTTGCTAATCTGCATGTAAATAATTAAATTTACAATTTATGTTAGAATTTGCTTTATCTTTCTAAGGAGTTAGCAACATTATAGTACATTTTTTGCTAATTTTATTTATTGTTCTATTAGTATTATAATTTATGTTCCTAAGTGACATTAATAGTATAAAGGTATTTGGGCAAGCTTTTCTGTCTTAATAAAATATTTTGAATTAAACTCATATATCAAAGCTATAATTATTTTTTGCATAGCAAACGGCTTACCACTGCTTTTGTTTTTGTTTCATTCTATAGTCAGCTAACTGATGTATGCTTGCTTTTTATTTGGGACCATTGCATAACTGATATACAAAGGTCAGAAACCCAAGTTATATAGATATAAGGAAAATAGTCTGTGATGTAAAAATGAAAACCTTATTAAAAGGAACAGTGGTGGGCTGGAAAGATGGCTTTATGATTGAGAACACTGTCTACTTTTCCAGAGGACCCCGGTTCAAGTCTCAGTACCCACATGGCAGCTCACAACTGTCTGTGACTCCAGTTGTAGGGGATCTGACACCTTCACACCAATGCACATAATATAAATTTAAGTTTAACAAAGGAACGATATATCAAAGCACTGTCTGTCTACATTTCACATGTTGTCTACATAATAGGAATGAGAAAAAGAAAAAAATGTGAAATTGTTTATAAGTAACAATGGAAACACTCCAAAATAGTTAAGGCTGAAAAGACTTTACTGTATATAAGAATGTTGGAAGTTCAAGTAGGAAGGAAGACCATTGTGTCCTTGAACAATGTCTGTTGCCATGGTTTTGGTGACACGGACATTGATGATGACTGGAGATGTGCAGTGAACGGTCCACAGATGCTCTAAGGGGATTTGTGTAACCCATCTCCGAATGTCCCTGCTCCCCCCAAATGTAGCACGAATTCTGATTGTAATGAAAGAGACTCAGAGCCAGGTATCGGGGAAAGGCTGAAATATCAGACAGGAAACACCACAGTCAAATCTCACCCAGCTATCTTCCAGCTTCTATTTGCTGCTGTTTCCTAAGCCTGCCTTAAATACCCTTCTTGCCCAGCTGTATCCCATCCAGGTTAGGATTAAAGGAGTGAGCTACTCTATTTGATAGTCAGCCTTGAACTCACAAAAAAACCCCAGAAAGTTCTCTGTCTCTGGGGTTATGGGATTAAAGTCGTAGGCCACTCCTGGCTTTCCCTGTGCTGGGATTAAAGGTGTGTGCCATTGAAGCCCAGCTGTTTGGCCTTGTACTCAGAGATCCAGGACTCCCGGAGCTATGACTGCCTAAGTTTGACTGTGAGTTGATCTCTAGATATTCCAGGTTTGGTTAAATATGTAACATATCACCATACCCCTAAAATGTAATGAATCAACCATTAATAAGGATTTTAGTTGCTGTAGCATTGGGGATGTCACTTGATGTAGTTTGCTCTGTAGCAGGTATTGCCGCTGCATTTCTGCTGTGTATCATCTTAGAGGCAGGAATCTTCAAGGTCACAGATACAGGATACATCAATCCATCTTTTCTGTGATGTCGTGTTGTCCCCTTACCATAGTGCATTAAAAATGGTCTTTAAAATGTTTATCTGCTGTCTCCACTGAAGTTTCTAGCACTTTGTAAATAAGCGTTGAGGAGATTAAGATGTATTGTTTTATTAAGTCCTTTATTATGGAATATGACCCTTGGAGCAGTAAGTAGAAGAAATTGGAGAATAACAAGAGTATCAGTTTTTTAATAAGCCCAAGGAGCTTTAGACCTGAAAAGTTAACCATCCGTGTCAGGCTTCTCCCTAAAGTATTGGGGTACAGAGAATAAAAAGAAAGTAAAAGGTGTACACTTGAGCAGATGCATCTCCAGGACTAAACTGTTTTTCATCTAATAGAAAATACAGGCTAGTAAGTACATATGGTTATGTCATTACATAGTGTGTGGAGGTATATGCAGGTTGCTATGATAACATCAGTGAGGTGATGGTGGCTGACTGGAAAGGTCTCAGAAAACTGGATAGCCAGGCAAAGTTGGGTAAGTTACTGAGGCCGAGGTGGGCATTTGCAGAACCCTGGTTATATATGAAAGAGACCATCTCTTATTTTGCACATGCTCACGATCTCAATCCACAGATCCTTGGTTTCCAGTTGAAAAGTGTCGAGTGATAAGTCTAGAGCATGAGGAGGTGGCACTGTCCAGGCTTCACTGTGACAGAATCGGGATCCTTGAGAAGGAAATCTATGACAGATATTGGCACGTTCTCTGACTTTTTCTTCACTCTCTCGTGTTGTCTCAGAGTTATAAATCAGACAGATAGTCAGCAGTGCTTATTGAAATGGTCCAGGTCACAGGTATGAGTCCAGATGGAAGAAGACGGCGTCAGTGGTGACTGACAACAGAGAACATCTCAGAGGACTCCTTAGGTGGTGGGCATGGGGCCTTCGTTTCATACTCTCAGGGAGCACCTCACCTGGTGTGAAGACAGAACAGAATATCACTCCTAATTGTGCCAACATTGGAAAGCGTAGGAGTGGGAGGCGGGGACTGAGTGGAGGTCAGGCCTGCAGAGGAGCATGGTGAGTAACTGCTGCTCCCAAATCATTACCAGTCATCTCAGGAGCTTTGAAAAATGAGTGAACAAAGAAGCAGCCATATCTGTACTGTGGAGAACACATTTGCCCCGAGAGAAACGGAAGTTTCAGAAGCTAAATTGGCCAGTCAGAATCTAGGTCAGAGATGATAAACACCCTGAATCCCAGCTGTGCCAGTAGAGAAGAAAATATCTGTGTGTGTGTGTGTGTGTGTGTGTGTGTGAGAGAGAGAGAGAGAGAGAGAGAGAGAGAGAGAGAGAGAGAGAGAGTGTGTGTCACTGAAACTTGGGCCTCACTAGATTAAGAGAGGAGCAGATGGGCAGAGTGACCGTGGTGATATCACATTTGATCAAGAAGAAGAAAGGGATCCTTTTTCACAGGGGTGGGGAGGTTCCAGGAGGAAGAAGAAAGATGAAGCTGAGGAAGCCAAGGGGTCGAGTTTCGGATGAGAAGAGTTTAAGAAATAACAGTCCTCCCGGAGAAAGCCTGCAGACTACCTGCTTTCAGTTATGATTGCCTGCAGTAGAAGACTCTGGAGTTTTGACGTTATACGTTGTGAGTTCATATGTACACCTAGGCACACACGGGCCTGCACAGCTGGAAGAAAGAGAGCAGCTTTGTAGAAACCGACCCTCTCCTCCTTCCATCATGTGGGTCCTGGGGCCTCAGGCTCCCTGGGAGGAGCCTTTACCTTCTGAGCTATCTCGCTAACCTGAAAAAAACTGATAAAGAAATCTCAAAATAAAACCTGTCTTCAGTTGGGAAGGTTCCCCAGAGAGCAAGTGGTTCTGAGATCTTTGAGCACCAACCTGCTCATCTGCTCCTGGCCCCCAGGCACGTGCTGCGTCCACTTAGACACTAACCCACTCTGTCATGTCCTGGGCATCCAAAAGAAAGCAGCCAGGAAGACGGTGAGAAAGAGAAAAGACAGAGCTGTGGGAAGGTGGGTAGAGTGAGAACATGCCAGTGATGCTGCAGAGACCACAGTACTCATTCATGTTGGCACTGACCTCTGCCTTAGCTAAGGAGGCAAATGTGCTGACAGCAGAAAGATTGGAGAATAGCAAGGAAACTCAGGCTCTTCACTGTCCCCTGGCCGAGCATTTGCCCTGCGGACATCTGCTCCTTTGTTTCAGGAAGAACCAGTGTCTTGAAATTACCACTGAATTTTTACTTAGTTAAGATGGTCTGAAGACTGTTTTCTCTTATCAGCAAGATCTAGTGAGTGATGCCCAGGTCTTCCTTCTTGAGGGCAGTCATACCTGTTTACTTTTGGGATATTCTTTATTTATACTGTCAACCCAGTGTCTTTTTATTTATTTTTTAATATTCCAGAAAGACTAAATGAATATACTCATTTTACCTTAAATCTTTTTAAAATGTTCCCTGGTGTATCCAATTTAAGAAAACTAAAATTACCAATAGTAGTTGTTGAAAAGGGGAAAAAATACCTTTCTTGGTTTTTATTTCATTACAGAATTTGGCAGATTTTTGAGTGTCAAAAAAATTAAGAAAAGAAAATCAGTAAAATTTTAGAAAACGTGTAGCATGTATGCATTATAAGAGGTTAATATCATTTTTTTTTTCAAAAATAGAGAATCTGAGTAACGTGAGCACCTTGGGCTGTTGTTGATTTGCTCCAGAAATGAAGGGGAGACCCAGGGTTCAAGTCTGCTGGGACACAGCTCTCCTGCAGTCCCATGAGCCTGTGTAACCTACTTACCTGTGTCCTATTTCTTGATATACAAAAGAGCAATGCAGTCTCCTCTGTGGCTGCTCTCAGCAACTCAGATCTTGCTCTTTCATCATATTGTGTCATAATTCAAATGAAAAATAATGGAAGGTAAAAAGGGCTTTGACTTCTAAGACTTGGCATAGCTTTGTAAGTAAATGGCTAAGCTAAGTGTGTGAGTGAGTGGGTCTCTGTTTCCTGTGCCTCCTCCTGGACTCCTCCTCCTCCTCTTTGTGATGGTCAATTAAAATGCTATATATACTTATGTACATAGTTTTCATTTTATTTAAATATTACATTAGATTACAAGCCAATTCTATAGAATGTAAATAAAAGTATTTGGATTGAATTGTAAAATTATTCAAAATATTGGTCAGTAGTTTGCTCTTGCTCAGCTGGGCTATTTGAAGGTTTCAATATTGGTGACCTAACTGATTGCTTGCCTCCCTTTTCTCCACACGATTACATATGTTTCTAATTACACCGAGGTTTGCAGCACACAGCTTTGATCCCAGCGCCAGGTAGGAGTTTGAGTCCAGCCTGGGCTACATAGAGTGTTGACTACAGCCAGAACAACAGGGAGAGAACCTGTCTCAACAACCATTACAAAATGTGTTTCAGTTCAAGTCAGCTACTTATTTTATCATAATGTATATATAACTGCATTCTAAGTTAACACCTGTATAGCTAGCTTTCTTACATGACTCTGATTGTACTCTTTATTTTTTCTAGCACATGGTAGTGATGGAAGACATGCTCAAAGACTTTGTCCTTGGAGAACACTTACTATTGGTCGGTAACCAGGTGAGTTATGGCTGGGAGCCAAGCACAGATTAGTGAATGCTAATGCTTCAGAAGCAGGAAGTTTCGTCTTTTGGGAATAATAATTTGGACATTCTTTTTCCTCTTACTAAAATGGCATGTTTAAATTCACAGCATGAAACTTTACCATCCAAAGAACAACTTACGTACTGTCTAAGCCTTCGAGTTATCCCAAGGTTAACGTCTTCACTGTCTCCCATCACCATTCCCATTTCCCTCCCAGCTCTGCTACCAGAGCTTGCTCACCAACACCTCCCACCACGGGAGGACAGCAAAGGCTTCAGACTGATGTGAGAGAGACCTGTACATGCTGAGACCAACTCCTAGCCAGGTTGATGGGCATACGGACTAAGTGTTTCTAGGGTGTTTTGTTTTGTTTTGTTTTGTTTTGTTTTGCTGTGGTCAGCTCCTCTTTGCCCTCAGATAAAGCCATCCAATTTGCAGGTTGCCACCTCTGCCCACTGCCCCAGCCCAGGCTTTAGAATGTCTTTCTTAGCTTTTGAGCAGCCTGACCTTCCTTCAGGTTCTCAACTTTGGTGTTTGGTCCATGCCTGTCCCGGTCCCTAGGAGGACACTTGGCCTTCTCTGAGCTAGCTTCCGTTACCTCTCCTCTCTTGTAGCCTTTCTTCCATGATAGCACCAGGGAGCTGTATGCCCCAGGTGGTGACCATCAGCCCAATTCATATGCTCCACGGGTCAAGAACTGTGTTTCTCTGGTTCATTTCTGTCCTGGGTTCCTGAGTTCCGAGTACATTACTGCTACAGGAGAGATATTATCTGATTATGCTTGTGTAAAGGGATGGATGGACACTCAGTATTTAAAACATTCTGATAATTTTCCTCAGATCCAGAATGAGCAGCACTTTGGTTTTTTACAAATTGGTCTTAAGGGCAATCAGAAGTTTAGCCCTCTTTTTGTTTTTCTTGTTTTGTACTTACATAAAAATACAGATTCTTTAACATATAACCTACAATCAAAATTTTAGTTTTACTTATTAGTTTGTGCGTGCATCTCAGATGATGTTGGAAGTCAGAGGACAACCTTTTGTACTTCCACCTGATTTTGAATCAGAGTCTCTCTTCAGATTCCAGGTTAGCTACCACAAGTCTCTGGGTGACTTTCCACTTCCGTCTCACTGGAGGAGCGCTAGGTTTACAATACACACTGCTCCTGTATCAGAATCCCTTACATGATTTCCAGGAATCCAGCTCGGGTCGTCAGGCTTACTCAGGAGCCCTTTTAGATGCTCAGCCTGCTCACTGGCTCAAATTTTTAAAAAATGGATTCAAATGGGCCTGTAGTTGAAGGCATAGATCTAGAATTGGGTGGTGGACGGTCTAGCAGCCTCTCCCACATGTGGGGACTGACAAACTGCTCAGCTTTCTGAGGTCTAATTTGGCAATGTAAGTAGTATGAACTCATCTGGGCTGATGTAAAGATGACGTGTGATAAAGCATGGGAAGTACTCCACACAGCACTTAGTGCCAGCTAAAAATAAAACCCATGGATCACATAGAAGTTTTAAAAGCATTTTTGTATTCTCTTGGTTCGCTTTTTTTCTAAACAAGAATAAACATAAAATAGATCATTTATGGTTGTTTTCCACTACTTGAAATAACCTACATATATATTTGTATTTATTGATAGTCATTTTTCTAGTACATCTTTATAAGTTAACGCAGAGCTGCTGCCAGGTGGCATTGAACCCTTGATGTCTCCTCTCACTGGGAAATGATCATTCTGGACTTAACAAATATAGAAAGCCTAGAGTTCAGTGTGCTCTTATCAATCTTTAATTTATTTTTTAGAACTTACACATGCACCTTGTGTTTATACCCTTCCTTCTCTCTTCCATCCCTCCCTTCACCCTCCTCCCTCCCTTCACCCTCCTCCCTCCCTTCACCCCTCCTG
>PVIH01025920.1:0-19719 GCA_004025045.1 Sigmodon hispidus | reverse complement strand
TCTCCCACTGCTAGCAAGCAGAGCAGACTCAGAAAAACCTTAATGAAGCAGCTCCTTAAGAGCCAAAAAAATTGGATGTGAGGTTGAAGACCCCATCCTTGTATAACCTTTAATTCCTACCTTAAAAATCTTCTCAGAGCCCTTACCAAACAGCCCCAGCTTTGCTAATGCTTTTACTTTCACTTTGAGCTCAAGTTTGAAACTGCTGTTGCTTTCACTTTAAGCCTAAGGTTGCCGTGCGTCCTTTAAGCTCAAGGTTGCCGTGCGTCCACGGCTACAAGAGGTTACACCCACTCGTCAGTGAGCTCCCTCTTCTCCGCCTTATCTACAGGTCGGAGCTACCCGCTTTAATTGCGGATCCCAATTTACCTGGGACTTACCGGTCGACCCCCCGACTGCAGAAAGTTCTGATGCCTGAAGCTTGCAGGAGTTGTTCCCAGTTCGGGCCACCACTTGTCGCGCGCACCCTTGCCAGCAAGGAAAGCGCAACACCCAGGATCTTCTTTGAGCAGTTTATTCGGGACCTTTACAATTGCTCTCTCTTTGTTCTTCTCTCTGCTTCTCCTTCTCCTCTCCAGGGAAACCCCGCCCACTGACTAGAAACTCTCAGGGCATCCAATCCCAATAAGCCATGTGGGCACAGCTCATAGGTCCACATACGCAACAGCAAACCACGCCCCAGGCTCAAGCCAAATAAGGAGTTGTTTATCAAAAGAGAGCACTCACCCACAGGGGGGGTGGGTGGAGGCCGGAAATCAGCACCATCTTTAGGGTGCAGCAGCAGGCAGCTCTCTACATGCAGTAGCAGAGCCCCTGCCTCCTCACTGCCCCTTGTTCTCTGCCTTATGACAAGTTTTGGTCCTTTAGCTGAGGAGCCTCTACCTTGTACTACCCTGGTCAATCTTATCTGTACCTTGGAGTGTACTAGAACATTTCCCCAGTGGAAGACAATAAAAGGGTCCAAATTTTTCTCTCTGTGTTTGTGCATATTATGTAACGAACACATAGGAAAAACAGAACATCTATTTAATGCTGAAAAAATATTTGTTAGAAAAATAATTGTTGTTTACAACCACCTTTGATATTTAAAGAATAACTCTGAGAAAATTGAAGGCTTTTTATTTCCTTCTCTTTTCTGTGATGGCCTGAGACTCAACATTGATGAGAAAGAGAAAGAACAGGTAAGCAGGGAATTAGGGGAGATTAGGGGAGCCTAAGAATATCTCCTGGAGGCAGAAGATTGCCTGAAGAGGGTTGCACATGAGAGCATGTAAACAGGCATGAAAGAGGAGTAAGGTCTCCTGGGCAGACTGCAGTGAGGGCCTGTGTCCTGAGAAGTCCGTGCTCCATGCTTTCCTGATGTTCTTCGGGAGGCTACTTCTCTAGTACTCCTTTGAGTGGGGCTAATTTGGAAAAGATTGGAGCAAAGGGACAGGAGGCTGGGGTGACCTATAACAGGGTCACACCTGTGTCAGTATTTGTAATGCTGCTGAAATGAAGCCTTAATCTTGATAAGAAAGGAATCAGACAACCTCAACCTTTCAAAGTTCATATGTACATCAGCACCTGGGGCTTTCAGGAAAGGAACTGGTCTGTGTCTGACTTATATTTTACTAATTTACATTGCAGAAAATTTTGTCATTAAGTACATATCTGTCATCCTTCAATGGCTTTATATCTGTACACACACATTTAATAAATATCTTTATATTGTAGCTCCATACCCTTGCTCGTAGGAAAGCTTTATAGTAGATGCTAGGAGCCCATCATGGTCTCTATAAATTGTCTCAATTAGGAGGAATGCCCAAATTAAAGTAGGTGTCTCTATAGGGAGCCTCAGGGAGAGGAAGTACTGTTGGATCTTTGGGATCTTAGTTTAAATTCCATAAAAGGCCTTTCATCTTTTGCTCTCGATCTTTTCCTGCTCAATAACTCTACTGAGTTGCACATAAAATGTTGGCAATGCTTAAAACTTATCCACAGTCCCAAAGCTAATAGAGAAATTATTGAAATGGAAAAATCACCATTCTTTCTTAAGCCTAAATATAGCTAATTCAAGCAAAGATCATTAGAAAAAGCTAAAACAACCCAGCAAAGGATTGTAGAGAACAGAATATTCTCATAGAACAAAAAATCACCAAATAAGTCACCAATTCAAGAGGGGAATTTTATCATTGTGCTGGAAAAGCTAATTGTTGGTATGGTCACCAACAATATCAGGATGGTCTGTATTAGTGGCTCCATGTGCCACAGCTCTAAATTGGGACATTACCTGTGATTGCTTCCAGCCTAAAGGATTTTAAGCTGAATGTAATCAAGCTTTGTAGGTCTAACTTCCAATGTGCAGGAGTTCTAAGAATGTCAGGTAGGTGACACCATAAGAAAATAATCTAAGATGGGAGTGTAGTTCACCATAGTGTACTGTCCTAACATGTGTGAGAATATCCCTGATGACTTAGGTTGGCTCTACAGAACAACCACCAGACTACTTCAAAATTCCACTCAGATTTTAGGTGGAAGAGAAATATTTTGAGTGTAGACTTAGACTATTAAAAAAAGACAAAGACAAAACAAAACAAAAACAAAAAGAAAACATAGCAATGGAGCCTACCCTCAGATCTGAGACAGAAGGAAAGAAAGGCAGCTATGAGAGACGCTTGAGGCAATTACAGTCACAGAAACTGGACGCTCTGGTAATCTTCTAAAATTTACATTATTTTCTTTGAAGTAGCAATAGTATTGTAGCTAAGCAGAAGGGATTATTATTATTCCTGGAAGAATAAACACTTAGCTATTTGACATCTTTACCAAGATGTCAACATCAATAGCTGACCGAGAAGTAGTACAGAGACACCCAATAAGAAGAGGCAAGACCTCACTGAAAATCATTATGGATGTGGCTTCGTGTTATGACTTTAACTTAATTTTTGCCTGGAAGTGTGTACTCAGTTCACCCTTCTTGTGGTACATACACTTCTGCATACATGTGTATGTGCCTGTGGGCAGATAGGCCTGAGCAGTGTGTCCCTCACCCTACAGTCACAATGCTGAAAGGAGGTTTCTCCTCCTTCTTGACTTTTTTTTCTTTCTCCGATTTATTTATCTGTTTACTCTAGAACTGGAAGCTGAACCCTGGGTTTGTATATGCCACTGCATCCTCACTGTTCTGTCAAAGAGTAAATCCTTGGTGCTGGAGAGATGGCTCAGAGATTAAGAGCACTGACTGCTCTTCCAGAGGTCCTGAGTTCAATTCCCAGCCCCATGTAGCAGCTCATAACTCTCTGTAACTTCAGTTCCAGGGGATCTGACACCGATGTATAGAAAATAAAGTTAAATAAATTTTATAAAAATGAGAACCTTAGCGCACTGAATTTAAAACCAGACTTTCTTCTTTTTTGATACAAATTTAAAAGTCAGAATTTCCCTCTTGAGTTCTGTTTTAGCTGCATCCCCAAAGTTGTGACACATCCAGTCCATGCTGAGTATTTCCTAAGTTCATTTTCCATGTCTCATTTGATCCAATGAATTATTTATGTGTACTCTTTTATTTTTAAATTTGTGTAGGTTTTTAATTATATTTGGTAATTAATTTCTAATTTATGTACCATGGCTATTACATTTCTTGAAACCTGACTTGTGAGCATATAGTCAATCTTTGTAAATATTTTATGTAACCTTGAAAAGGAAGGAGTTCTAAGAGTTGGGTTATATGGAGCTCAAGTTTGATTGTCATGAGATTCAAACATGTTGTAGCCTTACCAAGCATTTGCTTATTTAATATATCAAGTCAGAAGAGAGGGTTCAAGTCACCCACTCTATTTTGCAACTTTCTTCTTGGGATTTGGATTTTTTCTATTTATATCTCTTGAAGACATACTATGTGAGCGATTCAGAGTCAAGGTCAAGGTTCTCACAAACAGTGAAAAACCGATTGTCCTGAAAAGTTTTCTAAGATAGGATGCATTAGTTGCTGTGACCTGCCACAGGAGCATCGAAAGGTTTATTTTAATTCATGATTTGAGAAGCTCAGCCTATCATTATGGAAATGGCACAATGGCAGAGAGTGTGAGAGGGTGGTGGTGTTGCCAGGGCAGACCAGAAGCTGAGCTCTCAGACTAGAAGCAGAATCAGATTAGAAGCACTCTCAAATTTAAGAAATATATTCAAATAGTGACCCAACATCTGTGGAAATTTTCAGAAAGACAGTATAAGTCCAAGCTAAATATTGACCGTATTCTTACCAAGCCTAAAATGAGGAAAACTGTTGGGAAATTCTTGATATTGAGAGAAAATGAAAGATACTGCAAATAGAATCCTCAGACTGGAGATTTTTCTTTTAGTTAGTTTTGCATTACTGCAGTCAGTTACTAGAAGGAAGTAGTTTAAGTGAGAATGGATTGATTCTGGCTCACAGATCCAGTGTCAGCATAGCAAGGAAGGGAAGGCATGGACGAACCAAGCATCCCACCTCACTAGGGCCAGGAAGCCAACAAAAGGGGTCATGTCTGATCTAGGCTGGCATTTTCTCTCATCCTCTTTTATCCCATCAAGCCTATGGGGTGGTATCACCCATATTTAGGGCAGGTGTCCCCTTTAGCTGATCTCCTATGGAGGTACCCTTAAAGACATATCTAGAAGTGTCTTTGTGTTAATCAAAATAAGTCCCTGGAGTGCCAGGTAAGTAGCACAATGGTAGAGTGTTTGCCCCACATGTACCAGGCACTGAATTTCTTCCCAGCACTGCAAAGGCAAAAGAAAAATCCCAAAGACTCCTAGAATGATCTGTTATAGACTCTAAAAATATGTTCAAAATAAAGATATAAAAGCATTAAAATAGGAACAATAAATATTAGCTATACTGTCCATTTATTTCTAAAACTAGTTATGGAGCCAAAGGCCAATAGAGAGTAAGGTCTTCTTTTAACAGAAATGTTACCATAGTTGGTATTTATTTTCTGCATGCTCTAAAAAACCATTTGATTTGGTCTAACGTTCAGCAGCCATTATCATGCTCAGAGTTTGGCTCTGGTAGCTATTGAGTCCCTACTAGGCAGCAAGCTTCAGACCAGCATTAACAGAAAATGCACTGGTGCCAAAGCTGAACTCTCACACCCACCCTTAGGAAGCAGGAATCCCAGAAGAGAATCTTCCACCTATCTACAAGAATGTCTTCTTTTTCTCCTTCCAAGTAAGAAGATCTAGTCTCTAAGAAGAAGACTGTAACACCTTTTCAATAGTAAAGAATTCACACAAAACGACTACCATTTGCTTTTGGTCTGAGTAAGGTGTTTGCAGACACCAAACTTGCTAGCCTGGAGGCTAACTTGTGGCTGTCCTTGATTCTGTGATGTCCTAAGATTCTCAATTCTGTGCTATATGCAGCCCTTAAGGATCTGCTCACCTATGGAAAATGACAAGTGAGATCATACAGGCAGGGAATTTACTCCCACCCAGCATACACACTTTAGGCCTCTTGTCTGCAGCCTATGTCAAATCAGTAAAAAAGGAGAATGAAGAGAGGACCACTCCTCACTGAAGAATGACAAAGCAAAGAAGGAAGAATATTAAAAAAACTTTTTTGATATAAAAATTTCTCTGTGTTCTCCTCTTTATGCATATTCAGTTATGGTCTGTGTAGCTATGACTCAATTAAATATTAAGTGCCCTGAGCCAAGAGTGATTTTATTTACCCTCCTTCATCTAAACTATAACTCACCCACTTGGGAACCAGTTAGTCATCATCATTGTAAAAGGGCAAAGAAATACGTTACGGTCTGATTAAATTCAAATGCTCCAGACATCTCTCTCAGCCAGAAGGACATCTTGTGCCCCTGCTGGGACTCTGACAGGGACCGACCATTACTACATTTCTCACCCGCACCAGCTTTTCTGAGTAAGTGGCTAGGGCTGTTTTTATTTTCTTGCAAAAGTTAAACAATGACAGAGAAAATGACAAATAAAGTAGGAAGTCAAAGAAACAGAAACTCATTTCCTGACCCTCTGCCCACACCCTAAGAAAGCTTTTTTTTTTTCTTTTTTTCTTTTTCTTTTTTTTTTTTTAAGAGCTCTCAAAAACTAGACCAGATGCTGAATAATTTTGGAATCAAGTTTTGACTATAACAAATAACAAATCCTCAGCAAGGCCAGGTCCCAGAACCTCCATAGTTCTTATCAGTTCCATCCTCCAACATCTCTGCTGCTGCTGCTTGTATCTTCAGGCATATATCATCCTGCTTGGGCCACAATAAACACACCAAGTGTTCCTCATGCCTCTGCCTGCCCCTTTGATTGGTTTTGATCATAGCAGCCAAACAGGGGGACCGTCACTCTCTTGTAGTAGGATTATGTGTTATGTTTTAAATAATTTTCCTGCCTACAGGTTTAATAAAAAGCTGATTGGCCAGAAGGCAGACAGGAAGTATGGGCCGGGCTACCAGGCTGAGGAAACTCTTCGAACATCTCAGAGCAGAACACAGATGCCACAGAATCACCAGAGCTGCCAGGAAATGCTACTGAGAAAAGGTACCAAGCTGCATGGCTGAACTGGATAAGAAAGATAGGTTAGTTGAAGACTAAAGAGCTAGTAAGTTATATGCCTGGGCCCTAGGTCAATCAGTGTAAAAATAATACAAGCATCTATGTGATTATTTGGGCCTAAGCAGCAGTGGGGCTGAGAGTGAGTCCAAACCTCTGGTTTAGACCAGAAAGTCTGACCAGAAACTACATACAACTCTCTTGCTTCAGAAAACTGCTTGGTTCCCACTGCCCTCTTTGCATCATGACTTTCTGACCACCAATCTGCCTCACAGTCAAGCCCATGACCACTTCAGCCTGAGAAGTCCTAAGCCACAATCTCACAACTGTCAACTCATTCTTGTTACTGGTATCTGAGTGCAAATATGCAAGCCTCAAAGAGAACACACCTCTCAAGACCTGAACAGCTTCAGGCACCTCCCTTTTCACAGATGTTTTATATTTAGTACTTACCACTCACTACCCGACCTTTTAAAATGAAATGCTATTAATTCTTGTATTTTGAACACATTCACCCACCTCAACCCTTTCTCTTCCCATGCTCTCAGCTCTCCAATCTTTTCCCATCAAACTTGGAGATCTCTTTTTTCCCCCACTGAATTCAATTTGTACTGCTCAGTCACTTATAGGCTTGGGGCCTGGTCTCCTGTTTGGCCAGCCTACCAGGAGTTGTATCGTAAACAAAACCAAAAAAACAAAACACCCTTTCTCTTTCTACCCTAGCAGCCACCAGTACTAACAACTCCACAGCGAACAGTGATATTGCACATCCACCTCCACAGGGGTTTCCTATGAATGGAGCTTCCAGTTACTTGTGTACACTGTCACAGTTTCTGTCAGTTCATGTACTTCTGCCCTGTTGTATCCTCGAAACACTGTGTCTGGAGACTGTGACCACCCCTGACTCTTACAATCTTCTTGTTCCCTCTTCTGCAAAAATCCTGGAGCCTTGAGGTCAGATATGAAGGTCCAGTTTGGGACTTTCTCTGAACAACCTATTGTTCTGTGCGTGCTGGCCAATTCAGGGTCTCTGTGTGCATTGGAATCTACCCCACTGAAATTGGAATCTACCTTCTCAGATTTGGAGTAGGAGATAATCTGACCTATGGGCATTGCAGTAAGTCATTGCAAATCATTTTCGTTATATTAAATTTTGTTTATTCCTGTTTTCCACCCAAGTTCATTAGACTCATGAGATCGTGCAAGCGGGTCTGTCTTCAGTGATGTAACCCTAACATCTAGTAGAAAGCTTAATTGCAAGTGACAAAAACTGATTAATCTTTTATAAAGTTAGTGATTTTTAAAAAATGGCTAGACAGTAATTGTTTACAGAGAGAAAGGTCATTTCAAAATTGGTTCTATCTATCTGCAGGATGGTAGATGAGATGCTCAATGTTAATTATCATCTTGGTAATTTAGAGTCACTTGGGTGATGGGCATGACTATAGGAGATTGTCCTGATTGTATTAATTGCTGCAGGAAGACCTATTTATTTTTTTAAAAGATGTGCTTGTTTATTTATTTATATATTTATTATGTATACAGTGGTCTGCCTGCATATATGCTTACATGCCAAAAGAGATCTCATTACAGATAGTTGTGAGCGACCATATGGTTGCTGAGAATTGAACTCAGGACCTCTGGAAGAGCAACCAGTGCTCTTAACTTTTGAGCCATCTCTTCAGCCCCCAGGAAGACACATCTTTATAGCGGTCAGGCCCCAGGCTGTGTATGGAGAAAAAGAATGCTGAGCACTTGCATACAGATGCTCCTTCTGACTGCAGACATAATGTAGCAGCAGCATCATGCTCCTGATGACATCCCTATGATGATGAGCTGTAACCTGGAACTATTATCTCAGATAAACTTTCTCCCTTAAGTTGCTTACATCAGAATATTTTTTCACAAGCAGGAAATAAAACTAAGGTAATAAATGTTTTAAAAGTTAAATATATTAGAAATTTTAAAAGAAACACTGCTAGGTAAATGACATCAGGTGAGAGTATCGTATTTTATTTTGACTTAAGTTTAGAGCTATGGAGAGAGTGCTTATTTGAGAAATATGGCTGTTTGTCTTCCAGTCACATTACTAACTTCTTTGGCTAAGGTTTATGGCAAGAAATTTGTTACCTAACCAAAGACCAAATGTCCTAACTCCTTCCATTCATCTCTAAAGCTCATTGCTCATTATGACCATTTTAATGAGCTGTAGTCAGAGAAATGTTAAGGAGACAGTATGTGACACGTCTTCCCATACAACATTGTCTTATTTGCATTTCCATATCCTAGCAAGACTCAGGATATTCAAACAATGTTGCCACTGTTCACTAGAAACTCATTTGTATTATGTATGTCTGTATGATGTACCCATTTGTTGTCTATGTGTAGTGTTTCTATCTTCACAAGTAATATTATCTAGGCTACAGGTAAGTGAAAAAATACCCAAAGAACAGGTTTGGTTCAGTGATATTTTGCTGTTGGACTCTTAGAGACTTAAGCACTTCCTCGGTACATTTAGTAGTTACCAAAGAGGTCTCGAGGCTTAGGGATATAAAATGGAGGTTAAAAAGGGAAAGGAGTCAAAATCATGTGACAGGTGACTTGAGACTGAGCATATTCCTGCACAGAGAACAATGGGCTGGCTTCTTTTCTCACATGGGGAGAAAAGGATGTTTTTAAAAGCTCTTCCATAACATGCTATCTTCAAAGTTATGGTGAGCTCAGAATTGAGTAGTAAAATTTTATCAGCAACTTTCACGTTGTGCCCTCTCCTTCTCCAAATAATGAAGCCTCCAACACTTTGTCTGTTTCCTCAAAAGTATATTCTGACGATCGTAAAACCATGATTTGTATAATCCATCATTTCCCTGAAGCTGGCATTTCTTATCAGTAGATCCAAATATCTTTTCCTTAGAAAAGGAGGGGGTCGTGACTGCTCTCTTTTGGATTGGCCAGTGTTCCCTATCATGAGTCAGTATCTAATAGACTGATCATCATCTAGCCACTCAGTGCCTCTAGTTTTATTGTCTTAGAGAAACAAAGCTCCATGAACATGAAAAGGTCTTTGGGATGGCATTTTGAGGATGAAACAACCTTAGCCTGTGGTGGTCTCTGAAAAAAACCAAAGATCCGAGTTCATATAAATGATATCAACCCTCCCTGAGTGTGGAGCGTCATAGTGGAGTTTCTGATCCCTTGATAACTCATGAGAGTTGTTGTTTTACCACCCCATTGCCCACCCAAACACATTCTCAATTTCCATTTTAATGCCTTCATTGTAGATAATGGAGGATGCTTGGCTCTTCTTTCTAGAACACTTTCAGAATGTGAACATTCTGGGCATCAGCAAGCATACTGAGTGGGCAATCCTTCAAGTTAGTCCCTTCTGTTGGCCTTCTACGGCTGTAGGAGGTAGTCCCCTGTCATGGTGTTAGGGTCCAGGAGAGGTCCCACAAAAGACCACCAACCTTATACGCGATCAGCAAGGAGTATTTTATTCCATCATGCTGAGACTTGCCATCCCACACAGAGGCAAGATGGTAAAGACCCTGAGGAGGACTCACAGATTCCTTTGAAGCATAGCCAAGGGGAAATTAGGTCATTTTTGGTATCAAGCAAGTGACAATCATATTAGTACATTCTAATTGGTCAGGGTTAGTTAAGGGCTGGTCAGGGCTACAGTTTTCTACTATGAGGTAAGTCTGGGCAAGTCCCAGGCTTTGTCCTTGAGCTGCAGTGGTTGGGGAGCTGCTTTAGTACTTGCAGTTTTTTTCATCCTTGTTATCAGGGGCATCAGTGATTAGCTGAGGCTCTTTCAGAAACTGCCTGTCCAGTCTCCAGAAACTGAAGTTGAGGCCTGATCTCTCAGAAAAGACTGAGCAGCCAGTTATGCAACACATGTCTACCCACCCCAGCTAGGGAGCCCGTGACAGCCCAAGGTATGGATAACACCAAAGTCCAACTTGGTGAACGGTGACTGTTATTGGGGTTGCATACAGGAATTTGAGAAGTTACTTACAGGACAGAAATAACTCAAAAACAGCCATGTCACCAAAGCCCACCCTAACATGTTGTTTGGCTAAAGTAAGTGGCAATCACAGAAAAGTTAGGAAGCTTTTGCACACTGTACAGCCTGCAGACAGCTTATCAGGTTGGAGTGGGTCCTTTCCACGTGACTCAGTTTAGCTAAAACTCAGCAGCTCAGCTGGTCTGATCTCAGTCTTCTTTGCAGTCCAGGTCAGCTTCTTTATAGCTGGCCTTTCATTGCTATGAGAGAAACTCTAATCTTTTGTTTATTCTGCCAGCATGGGGCCTGTGAATCTGCTCAGTTTCAGGGACTTCCTGAAGTTTTATTGAGCTGTTTACCTATCTGCTTCAGGAATGTCTCTGCAGGATGGAATGTTTCAATCTCAGAGGAAATTATTATACAACACCCTCACTAAGGGTACTATGCACCATAGACAGTATAGACCACTACAAGGGGCACTGTCTGGGGTCTCGCTTGGGTGTTGTTAGGACATACTGTAAAAACTGAGTGTGACTGCTGGGTTGGGGTGATGAATTTATCTCAGGTAGAACTGCTGTGCTGAGCTGCTCCCTTTCTGAAAAAACTAGAGGGTTTATTTCATTTTATTCTCTTATGCAGAGATCCCTTCTAGGAATCAAACTTCCGAGAACCTCATATTTCTGAGTAGTAAGAACAGACACACAGAGTGGGGATGGCATCCAGCCAGTGTGACTCACAGTTAGAGTTAGGTCAGCCTTTTGATTAATCTGGGGAAGACATCTGACTGGTCACAGGGAATGAGTAGGCAGAGGGTAGAGATCAAGCAGGTAAAACCACAGGGATGGAATACCTCCAGGGGAAGAATTGCCATTGCCTGGCTGGTTGCTGGGCTTGGTGTGACTCAGATAGACATAAGTATCTCCCAGGATAAAGTTTAGCTAAAACTCAGCAGCTCAGCTGGTCTGATCTCAGTTTCTTTAGACAGAGTTAGGCTGCGGATATACATTGCAGAGTACGATATTGGCTTAACATTAGAAACAACTCTGAAATTTCTAATGGGCTTTCTATGAATGTGAGTTTTTGGTCACTATAAAAATATTTTTAAAATATTAACTGACTCCCAGGGTGATAATTAAAAAAATACTTTAATTTGTTCAATTTTTGGACTATATAGCTTTATGTGTGCATATTATATAATATGCATATCTATACAAATGTACACACATGCATAAAAATATATATGCAAATATGTATTATGTCATATATCTATGTAGTGTGTATATCATATAATACATATGGATCATATATAGTATATATGTATATGTTATATAGAATATACAGATTTATAATTTGTTTTCATTCAAAGACCATTATTTTCTTTAAATGTGATTACATGAACAATTATTTTTAATTTCTAAAATTAATGTATGCATTTGCATACATCTAAATTAAGTCATCAATTACTAGAGAGACATGGACATTTTCTCTTTTACCTCTTCCTCCTCCCGAGTCTTGCCTGTCAATCACACTTAGGTCTCCGGTTACCTATTTAGCATTTTGAAATCTATCTCTGAATAATATATTGATATACTTTATTAATTGTAGGGACTTTCTGCTTACTGTTATAAAAAAAGAGAACATACATGTCCCTGGGCCTGTTTTCTCTCTTTTAATCTCCTATGATCATCATAGTAAGACTTCAGTTGAGTGAATAGATAAAGTTTGTATTATTATGACTGTAAATATTTAGAGTGAGCCAATACTATGTGATTATGACCGTGTCTTTTCCTTGACAACACTTCTATTCTTCTGAAATTAAAAAGTTGCCAATTTTTTTTGGTGGTTCAAAAAAATGTATTTGTCATCATTTTTCCACAAGCTTTCCAACCATCTCACCTCTTCAATCTGTATAATTTCTTGCAAGCTTAGACATGCTAGAACCATTTCTTTTCAAAGTGTGCCCAGGTTCCCCTTCTTCACCCTGACTCACTCACTCTCTTCCCTCTTCACTGTCATACTTCCTGCTTCCTGTGTCCCTTGGCCTCTAACTTTCCCTGACTGTCACTTGGTGAAGCATGTCACCTGGAGCCATACTCTCTTAAAGGTCCCTGACAACCAAATTTTATGAATTCTTGTTTGTCCAGTACCCCCGACCTTTGCATGGTTGTTGGGGTGACCCTATGGAATCTACATCCATATGTAGACTACATAGTCTACATCCTATAGAGCCTCCACATTCATTTCCTTTCTGTTAGTGATAAAGCCCTGCTGAGAATATTTCTCTCTCACAGCAGAATCTACTATTTCTCAGTCTGCCTTGTAGATTGCAGTGACCATAAGACTAGGCCATGGCCAAAGACTGTAAGGGAATAACGCCTATGTTCTAGAAACAAAGCTTCTTTGTGCTCCTTATATTATGAAGATCAGGTGATAGGGAAGTCATCTGTGATGTGCTGACATGTACTTGGATAACCTTTAGGAAAGAGCAGAGCAATGTAACAGAGGCCTGGTCCACTGTTGACTTTGTGACATTGTGCAATCTACTCAGTGCACTGTGATTGGACAGAGAAAAGGACTGTGAAATCTGAGCCCCAGAAGGGGAGAGTGAAGGATTGTAGGGTTTAGCTATATACTAGTTCAGGAAAAAAAATCAAGGATGAAAATAAATTTTTCCACAATTTTTAAAAACTGAAAAATTATCCCTTGAAGTTTCCAATGTCATGCTGATGTCCTGTTGTGGGTGTAGACCTGTTTCCTTCACTTGGAAATTGTTTTGTCTATTAAGCATTTATCAATGTTTTACAATGTATTTTAAATATTTTAAAAAATTATAATATAATCATATCATTTCCCCTTTCCTTTTCCTCCCCCAAAACCTCTTATATAACCCACCTTACTCCTTTTTAAATTCATGCTCTCTCTCTCTCGCTCGCTCTGTGTGTGTGTGTGTGTGTGTGTGTGTGTGTGTGTGTGTGTGTGTGCATGCTCCAAAATACATAACCCCAACCTGCTCAGTCTGTATAATGTTACTGACCATTTGGTGTAAATGACCAGTTGGTGTGCTCTTCCTTGGGGAGGACTTTCTCCTGTATTCAGCCTCCCTTAGTTGCCTGTGACTGTGTAGGGCTGAGGTCTGGCCGATGTCTGTGTGGTATTCCTTTCCCATGTTAAGCTGTCTGTCATTGTCATCGTTCAGCTTATGTTTAGTCAATACTGTTGATGATACTTTCTTCTGACAATCTCTCAGCAAACTTTCTGTTCCCTTAGCTCTTACAGCCTTTCTGTTGCTCTTCCTCAATTAATGCTGATCCTTAGGCATGGGAGTTGTTTTATAGATGTATCCACTGGGACTGAGCTCCACAACTTTGCATTTGGATAGTTGTGGTTTCCATCTGTTGCAAAGGGAAAATTCCCTGCCAAATGGTGAATACCACACTTAGCTGTGAGTATCAGGATAAATATTCAGGGATTGTGCTGGTTTACTGAAGTGGTTGTTGGATATTCTCTTGTAAGATCTATGATTGAGGTTAAAGGGGCCAGCCTAGATATGGCCTGGACTGAGGTGCTCCTCCCCACTCCATTTTAATAATGTTCTTAGCAATCTGAAACACCCACCTGCATCTTGGGGCATGCATACCCCTCTCCAAACAAAACAATTGGGTCACTCCTACCTACAGCTCCCTAGGAAACTTTAGTAACTCCCTTTTGTGGTCAAACATAATATGAAACATCCTAAAACCTGGGCAATAACCCGATCTTGACATACTGGCTCTTGGGTACATACACAATAAGGCAACTATAAACTACCTTGTGCTTATTTATGATTTGACTGGTATATGATTAAAGTCAGATGCATCATGGGAAAGAACATGTTTAGTGAATAAAGGCTTATACAATCCAAGCCTATCAATCAAAACTAAACTTCCCACATTCCACCCATTATAACCAATTTCTTTTCCTGGACCAACAAAAGGAAACCACAGGCAGTAACTAAGGGTTATTTAGTAAATCTCATTCAGCCTTTTATATGCTGTCTTTAATATCTTGCCTGTAACATGACTTTGCTTCTGAATAAAATCATTTACATCTCTGCTATTTGTATGTACTTCTTCAGTTTCACTGTTGTTTTTATTATTATTTTTCAAGATGCCAAGAACCTGGAAATATCGGGTCCAGATAAAGACAGATAGAGATAGAGACCTCCAGTGACAGGATCCCTTTTAAATCACTGAGCTGAGCATTTGACAGAATCTGTCAATATGAAAGCTCACAGCTTCCAGGTTTTCAAGCCTATCCCTCCCCATTTTCTCTCTTCCATTCTGTTAGGGCACCCTGTTGTGGAATAATCCTTTTTTACACTATGACTATGTATTACTCTCATTGGTTAATAAAAAGCCAACAGTCTGGTAGCTGGGCAGGAAGTTAGTCTGAAAGGCCAAACTGAGAATAGTGGGAAGGAGATGTGTGGCATTGGGAGACATCAGCCAGTGGCTGAGAAATCAAGATGTGTAAAAGTGAGGTAACAAGCCATATGCCATATGGCAAAGCATACATAGAAATAAGGGTTAATTAAGGTATAAGAGTTAGCTAGTAACAAGCCTAAGCTAATGGCCCAGCATTTATAATTTATATTAAGCCTCTGTGTGGTACTTCAAGAAGCGGCTTCTGAGTATTTGGAGATTGAAGTGAAAGAGAAATTTATACCAACAGCACCCAGTACCTAGACTTTATGTTTCTCTAATTTTTTATTACTTTCTATTGTAGTACCCAGCTTTTATATACATATCCTCTTATCATCCTATTATAAATTATTTTATTTCTTCTTCTGATTCTCTTATGCTGTTTTATTAAGGATACAAAGTAACTCACAACCCAATCAAAATAAATGACTGGAAAGATTGTAGAATGCATATGATGTGAAAGAAGAGAGGGAAATAATGGAGATTACAGGATTAAGTGGGGACTAGGCATGGCCAAAGAGGGGTAGAACATGGATTAACCCAGATTAAGACTGTATATAAAGGACTATAGAAGCCTGCTAGTTAGTAAGTTAATTTCAAAATACGACTTTGAAAAAGAGTTAAAAAACCTTGCATAGGCAGACAATGTTTGTCCTAGAAGGCATGAGTTATTAAATGAAAATTGCTTTGCAAAACATAGGTTACCTTTCTACACATTATTGATCAAGGAAATCTAGAAGTCTCCAAAACAGCACAGGCTATTACTATTGCCCATGGTAACCCACCATAACTTCATGGGAAGATCCCTTTGCTAAACATACCATACTTTGGCTGTTGTACATAAAGAAATTAACCTCAGAAAAATTGGGAAACTTCTTGCTTGTTGCTAGTTTACAGTTAGGATGCTATTTGTGTTGCTTTGGAGAAAAGAAGTCAATGGTCTTACACACTACTGAAGCCTACACACCAGGTTACCAGCCAGCCAGGCAAAAAGTGCCTGCTGGTGGCATAGAGCACACCTGTCATGAGGTAACTGTTTTCTGATTGGATTTAAGCCCTGCTCCACAGGAAATTTTATACCTGGTATTATAATTTGGGACAAAAGTCCTCAGATTGGGAGGTTATAAACTTTTAAACAGAACCTGCATTTATAACTGTAGACCTGGGCTGCTCTCATCCTTTATCTGAGAAATTTCTTTTTGGTAGGGGGCAGCAGTCAGTACAGGAACATATAACTGGTCAGAATGTTGAGAATAAGAGACAGAGAGCTCATCTCTAAATAGGAACCTCTCTCTCTCTCTCTCTCTCTCTCTCTCTCTCTCTCTCTCTCACACACACACACACACACACACACACACACACACAAACACACACACCTTGGAAGAGGATGCAGGAAGAATCCAAAAGCAGAAAGATGAGGAGGAATGCAGTGATGTCTTCTAGAAATGATGCCATTAGCTCACTTAGGAACTCACAGCAGCTATATTTATCTGCACAAAAAAGCCAGCCAAAATTCTGGTGTAGATAGAGGAGATGATCTCCAGACTCCATTCCTTACTGCAGAGCTATTGGTAGTTAATTGCTGCTACAGAAGAGAGAATCATGGTTTGTGTGGTTGGCTGGTTGGTTTCAGGATGTTGCCACAGTAGATTTCCCATGGATGTGGATGGCCCCATAGCTGTGCACGTATAAACAGCAGTAATTGGACTTAGTGAGTTATCAAAATAAAAAAAAGAACCAATATGAAGCTAAGGAGGAAAATTATCAGGAAAAATATAAAGGAATTTGAAGAAGGGAAATGGGAAGTGGATAAGAATGTATTTCTATTTCATTGTATACATTTAAGAAACTCACAATAATAAAGAAAATTATAATAAAAATAAAATATATATTTGTTCATGTGTTTGTGTATGTAGTTTTATGACCCATGGTGTATATGTGGAGGCCAGAGGATAGCTCATGGGAGTTAGTTCCTTCCACCACAAGGATCCCAGAAAATGACGTCAGGATATCAGATTTGGCAGCAAGTGTCTTTCAACTAATAAGCTGTCCCTCAGGCCCTGGATATAGACTGATTTAATTTATAAAGAGCAATTCTATTCCTGAGAATTCTGTGTTTCACCTTATGTCTTCCATTCCTTAAAAAAAATAGGGGGTGTGCAGTGTATTACCCAGGCTGGTATCAAAGTTTTGATTCTAACATTCTTGATTTCCCAAGTTCTGGGATTGTAGTCTGTGCCATCATACTCAATGATGTTAATTACAAATTAATTATTAAAAGGTTCCTTTGTTCCTGTGTTCTCTGTATCTCACAAGTTCGCTTTACACTGTAATTTATTTAATTTTTTTTAACAATTTCTCTTACTCATTTTTCAGAGATCCAGCATCATTAGTGACTTTCAGTGTGAACAAGGCATGGTGACTTCATCTGCCTTGTAGATGATCTCAGGCATCAAGTCCACACTTGTTCTGGGAGAACAGGGCTATATCAATACCTATAAGTTTCTCTTGTGAATCTCTCTAATTCCTTCAGGCAAGCAACTTGCTCATAGAAGAAATCGTACTGCCTTGATGCTAGGCCCTCAGCTACCAGGTCTTGTTGTGAGGCACTGGGAATCTGTCCATTCAACACTTTTCCTGTTCTCTCTTCAGGGGCTGCACATCTTCCATGAGTCCTGCACTGCATCTAGATTCTTCAAGAAGGAAATTAAAAAATTATTTCCCAAGGCAATTGTCAGATCTTTTGAACTTCCTGAAAGTCCAGAGTGAAACAGAGGGTGTGTGGGGCAACTGTTCTTCCTGACATCCTTCCTGCATTCTGAGCTAAGGATTAGAATACTCGAGATTCTCTGGGTTGTGGTTTTAAAGCCAGGTTTATGTTTTTCAGACTCCCTGGATTCTTTTATTTACTGTTAACTACTTCCTTGGGCCCTTTATTTTTATGCTGGGGGCCTGTTTTTGATCTATTTCTCACATTTATGGGACATAGTCTCCAATAGACTTCTGGAACTTGGTATTAGAAACTTCTGGAAACATTCTCAGTAGAGTCTAACTTCACAGTGTTCTTGGGGCATTGTGAAATGTGAAGCTTGGAGAATTAGGCTCATAGAAGTGCCCTCAATAGAAAATAAAAGGAAGTGAAAAGCATCTCAGAGCCCAGATCACCGAGTGTTTGAAAATCTGAAGTTGGAAATCTCATTGCAAGGCGGCTATAAACACCAGACAGAGAAGAGCCTCTCAAATGCCCCTGCTGGCCCAGGAAAGCTGTGTGTTTACTTTTCTTATTGTCTCAAGGAGTCTCACGAGGACGTCTCTATTTTCTGATTCCATCTTTTAAAGTCTAGTCAGACTTGAAGTGGCTACTCCTCAAGGAAATACTTAAGCACAATGGAGGCTCAGAAGTCACAGCCAGAAAAACCTTCCTTGAGAACCACACATCTTCACTTCTAATTACTCAAATTCCTGAAGGGCTATGAAGTTAAACATGTTCTTCTGAGTCCAAGCAGAGTTGGACTGCCCCCTGACCTTGACTCCTGGAAAAGAGTGTCAAACACACAGCCACAATTGGAGTTGACAGTACAAAACTTTCTCTATCTCACACTGACAGAGATCCTCTCAAACTGTGAATCATTTCCCCTGCGGGGCTGGGAATGTCTACTTCTCTCTCATTAATAAGAAAATTTTACTTCCTCAGGCAAAATGGAGCACAGCTGTCAGTTATCCATGACAGGAAAATCATAATATTATTTTAGCTTATCTTTAACATCCTCCAACTCTTGCTGAGTTATTTTGGGTGCCAACCAGGTTATTTTGGCATTTTGACAATATTAATCTTTATAAGGGAAGGAGGCAGGAGAACAGAGTGTTAAGATCTTAGCGCCAGGCTCATCTGGATTAAAGTCTGAGACCCCAGCTCACTAGCTATAATGTTGTGAGCACATTACTTAACCAGTAACATTCATACATTATTAATGGCATGGCAAGAATTACATGTAACACTACATACAAAGAGTTGAACAAATTTGGTTCATATTAATGACCCAGTGTTTTTCGTTAAGTGTGTGTGTGTGTGTGTGTGTGTGTGTGTGTGTGTGTGTGCTTTAGTGTTATTTATGGTGGCAGAGGGACTGGATGCTTGCACTAAAAATTATTAGTGTCTGTGGTGGAGAGGCTTCTGATGGCTTTAATCCAGTTCCCATCAAAGCTCTCCTGTAGCCCTCATGCTGAGGAAAGGTCAGCCAGGCAACCTCACCACAGCTCTCCTACCGCTCGCTACTAAGGAAGGGTAAGAACGGACCTCCACAATGTCTAAAGGTGCTTGATGTCATCTTCACAAAGACTGCCTGGTAGAATATCACTTTAATTGCCAGCCACAGTTTGTTCTCTATCACCTGAAACAGTTGTCTGGACAGTCCCTGAGGTGGGCATGATACAAGGCTAATATCTCCACTTTGTGGTTGGGTTGGTACATTTTCTGTTTGCCTGATAAAATAAATATGTAGGGCAGGAAAACTTTATGCAGAAAAGAGGTTTATTTGATTTAGCTTTAAGAAATGAATGTCTAAACTACCTGGTCCAGGCTCTGGTGCAGGCTCTGGTGTGGGCTCTGGTGCAGGCTCTGGTGTGGGCTCTGGTGTGGGCTCTGGTCCGGGCTCTGGTGCAGGCTCTGGTGTGGGCTCTGGTGCGGGCTCTGGTCCAGGCTCTGGTGTGGGCTCTGGT
>PVIH01025919.1:0-19719 GCA_004025045.1 Sigmodon hispidus | reverse complement strand
TGTTTTGGCAATCCTGGCTTTCCTGTTATTCCAAATGAAATTGAGTATTGTTCTTTCAAGGTCCAAAAAATATTGTGTTGGGATTTTGATAGGCAGTGCATTGAATCTGTAGATTGCCTTTGGTAGAATTGCCATTTTTACTATGTTGATCCTACCAATCCAGGAACATGGGAGAGCTTTCCATTTTCTGATATCTTCTTCAATTTATTTCTTCAATGATTTAAAATTTTTGTCAAATAGGTCTATTACTTCTTTGGTTATAGTTACTCCAAGGTATTTAATACTATTTGTAGCTAATATGAAGGGTACTGTTTCCCTTATTTGTTTTTCAGCTCTTCTATCTTTAGTGTATAGAAGAGCTACTGATTTCTTTGAGTTTATCTTGTATCCTGCTACATTGCTGAAGCTGTTTATCAGCTGTAGCAGTTCTTTGGAAGAATTTTGTGGGTCACTTATGTATACAATCATATCATCTGCAAATAGAGATAGCTTCACTTCTTCTTTTCCAATTTGTATGCCCTTAATCTCTTTTTATTCCCTTATTGCTTTAGGTAAAACTTTGAGGACTATATTGAATAGATAAGAGGAGAGAGGACATCCTTGTCTAGTTCCTGACTTTAGTGGGATTGCTTTGAGTTTTTCTCCATTAAGTTTGATACTGGCTGTCGGCTTCTTGTAAATCGCCTTAATTATATTTAGATATTCTCCCTGTATTCCTGATCTCTCCAGGGCTTTAATCATAAAGGAATGTTGGATTTTGTCAAAGGCTTTTTCTGCATCTAAGGATATGATTATGTGGTTTTGTTCCTTTAATTTGTTTATATGATGGATAACATTTACAGTTTTTCCTATGTTAAACCAGCCCTGCATTTCTGGGATGAAGCCTACTTGGTCATGTTGGATGATATCTTTTATGCATTGTTGTATACAGTTTGCCAAAATTTTGTTGAGAATTTTCGCATCAATATTCATGAGGGAAATTGGTCTGTAATTTTCCTTCTTCGTTGTGTCTTTCAGTGGCTTGAGTATTAGGGTGATTGTGGCCTCATAAAAGGAATTTGGCAATATTCCTTCAGTTTCAACTGTGTGAATTAGTTTGAGGAGTAACGGTAGTAATTCTTCTTTGCATGTCTGGTAGAATTCGGCACTGAAGCCGTCTGGACCAGGGCTTTTATTTTTGGGGAGGTTTTTAATAACAGTTTCAATTTCCTTAAGTGTTATAGGCCAGTTTAGGTAATTAATCTGATCTTCATTTAATTTTGGTGGATGGTACCTGTCCAGAAAGCTGTCCATCTCTTCTAGGTTTTCTATTTTTGTGGAATACAGATTTTCAAAAATATGACCTGATAATTCTCTGTATTTCCTGGGGGTCTGTTGTTATGTCCCCCTTTTCAGTTATGATTTTGTTGATTTGGACACTCTCTCTCTGTTTTTTTATTAGTTTGGCTAAGGGCTTATCTATCTTGTTTACTTTCTCAAAGAACCAACTCTTAGATTTGTTGATTCTTGTATTGTTGTTTTTGTTTCAATTGTATTGATTTCAGCTCTAAGTTTGATTATTTCCTGCTGTCTATTCCTTCTAGGTGAGTTCGCTTCTAATTGTTCTAAGGCTTTCAGCTGTGCTGTTAGGTCTCTAGTGTGGGATTTCTCAAGGTTTTTCATATAGGCATCTAAGCATTATGAATTTTCCTCTTAAGACTGCTTTCATTGTGTCCCACAAGTTTGGATACGTTGTAGATTAATTTTCATTGAATTCTAGGAAGACTTTGATTTCTTTCTTAATTTCTTCTTGACCCAAAGATGTTTCATCTGATTGATGTTTAGTTTCCATGAGTTGGTAGGCTTTCTTTGGGTTTTGATGTTGTTGAACTCTAAGGCCCTGGTGGTCTCACATGTTACAAGGGACTATTTCCATTTTTTGAATCTGTTGATATTTGCTTTATGACCAATTATGTGGTTAATTTTGGAGAAAGTTCCATGAGGAGCTGAGAATATGTATATTCCTTTGCCTTTGGGTGGAAGGATCTGTAGATATCTATGAAATCCATTTGCATCATAACCTCATTTAGACTCCTTATTTCTCTGTTGAGGCTCTGTCCGGTTGATCTATCCAGGGTTGAAAGTGGGGTATTGAAGTCTCCCACTATTAGGGTGTAAGAATTGATGTGGGATTCGAGCTTTAGCAGTGTTTTTTTTTTACATATGTAGGTGCCCCTATATTAGGAGCATAAATATTTAAGATTGAAATCTCCTCTTGACCAATTTTTACTTTGATGAATATGTAGTGACCATCTTGGTCCCTTTTAATTGCTTTTAGCTTAAAGTCTACTTTGTTAGATATTAAGATTGCAACCTAATATCTGCTGTGGGTATGATGACCTGCAGAGTTTAACCACCCCTGCTCCAGTGTGCGCTGGGACTCTGCAGAAAGCACTTGGTCCGGGCAAATGCACCTGTTTGGATATAGCTGCAATGTGATTATAAATTGTAACTGGGTTATCCTTTGCTTTTTATCTAAAATATACTTATGAATAAGTACATATTATGTTTTTCTTTTTTCGATGTGTGTTACCTCACTTAAAAAGATATTTTTCTAGTTTCATCTATTTTCCTACAAATTTCAAGGTGTTTATTTCTTTTTACTGCTGAATAGTGCTCCATTGTGTAAATGTATAACATTTTTAACATCCATTTTTCAGTTGAGGGTCTTCTATACTGTTTCCCAGTTCCAGCTGTTAGTTTTTTTTGCACGTGGCACGTGAATGGAATCTCAACACTGGGATACCACTTTAGAGTTTATTAGCAGAACAGCAGGCAGAGGTGCTGGACATAAGGGAGCAGAGAGAAATGGGGGGGCTTATGTGAGCACTTTCTTTAAGAGAATGGGTGGGCCCATGTTTGCATAGCCACACCCAGGGGCATAGTTGCAACTCTTACATTCCAGGTGAATGTGGGTCTTGGGAATGCTTACATTTCACCTTGGTTTTATGGCAGGGGGTAATAACATAGTGGACATGGTTGTTGTGATCTCTGCATGTCTACTTCCTGCTGACACAGGGCTGGAGATATCTGCTGGATTCTTCAGGTCATCTTGTTTGTAGAATCGAGGATTTGAGTCACAGGGCCATGACTTTTGTTTCCTGGAGCTCGGAAGAAATATGGGTTAGTGATAGAATTTTGCAAGTGACAAATTAAGAGGAAAAGAAGGAGAAAGAAGCTTGGAAGTGGGGGCTTTGCCTATTTTAAGTAAACCTTGAGTTAGCTGCATTGTGTGAGTGTCTTTTTCTTCTGCCAAGGGATTCTATTGTCTGCTGCCTGCATATTAAGGTCCATGGATCCTTGCTAGGTCTGGGAAAGGGAAAGGATTAAAGTATCCTGTATTTTGCTTACCTGGACTCTCACAGATTTCTTTTCTTCAGCTCTGGGTATGGGGGTGGAAAATGGTCATTGTTCTACATGTAAAGCATTCTAAATCCTCAGGGGGTGGAGGCTGCAACTGAAAGGTTGAATGATCCTTGTTTGCTTGACAATAATTTTGTCCTAGGTAACTCTGGGTTTTCTTTAAGTCCCAAGCAGACTGCCTGGGGCCTCCTTTGTTTACTAGAATCATGCATACACCACCTATCATAAATAATGCTACTATGAATGTAATTGAGCAAAAATCACTTGTTACAAAAATGCATTCTTTGTTTACATATGCCTGAAAGTGGTATGCTAAAACACTAGAAAGACTGATTTACTGTTTATTGAAAAAATATCCTACTGATTTCCAATGTAGGTGTACAAGTTTACTCTTTCACCAGAAAAGAAGGAAGGTTTCCCTTATTTTACATGTACTACAGCATATGCTGTCATCAGTGATTTAGCCATTTTGACAAGTGCTAAGAAGATATCTCAGTGATGTTTGATTTAAATTTTCCAGATGTTTAAGGATGTTGAGCAATATTTAAGTGTCTTTTAGTAATTTGAAATTCTTCTTTTGCAAATTCTCTATTTGGCTGTATAGGTGTATAGTAGTTCTTCTTCTAATGTCTGTTAAAATTCTGCATTAAAACCATCTGCACCTGGGATTTTTGTACATGGCAGGCTTTTTAATAACAGCTCCTTTTTTGTACACAGTTCTTTTTAATATTCCTTTAAAATTAGAGTTTTTACCCATTTTCTTGTTTTTTTTTTTCCCATGTATCCCATTGTTCAGGCTCCCTTCACTGCCCCATTCCTCACAGTCACTCACTCTTCTCTCCATCAGTTCATTCCCCCCCATCCCCTGCAAGGGCAGGAGGTTTAAATGTCCCAAGGTGTGTTAGCTAAATATTCACTCTGGGCAGATCTGCTTTCCACACCCCCACACCAAGACTGAGTCAAGTGTTTCTCTGGAAGGAGTGGGATCCACAGTACCAGGCCAAGGTTTGTCAGATCCCATCCTGTCCAGTGGTTGTGGTTTACAGCTTGGACATGCTGAGGTTGTTTTTGTTAAAGTCCGCTAATGAGTGAATACATCCCCTGCTTATCCTTCTAAATTTGTGAGACCCCCATTAGAAGGATATTCTCCAAATCCATCCATCTGCCTGCAAATTTTAGGATATCATTTTTTCTCACTACAAAGTAGTATTCCATTGTGTAAATGTACCATAGTTTGTTAATTCATTGCTCATGTTAGAGACTTCTAGGTTGTTTCCATGTTCTTGCTATTACAAATAATACTACTATGAACATAGTTGACCTAATGCTTTTGGGGTGTCTATGTGCATCTTTATGGTATATGCCCAGTAGTGGCATTGGTAGATCCTTGGGAATATTGATTACCTGTTTCTGAGAGATCACCATACTGCATTCCAGAGTGACTGAACAAGCTTACACTCCCACTAACAATGAAGGGGTTTTCCCCTCACTCTGCTACCTCTCTAGCATAGGTTGTCATATGTGTCTTTTGTCTTAGCCAATCTCACAAGTATAAGGAGGTGTCTCAAAGTTGTTTTGATTTGCGTTTCTTTGATGGCTATAAATGTTGAGTACTTTTTCAAGTTCCTTTCAGTCATTCATAATTCTTCTGAGAATTCTGTTTTTAGTTCTGAACCCCATTTTTTGATTAGGTTATTCAAGGATTTATGCTCTAGTTTCTTGAGTTCACTATATATTTTAGAGATCAGTTCTCTGTCACTTGAAGGGTTGATGAAAATCTTTTCCCATTCTCTAGGTGATATTTTGTCTAATTGCCTGTGTCCTTGGATTTATAGAAGCATCACAGTTGCACACTTATTAATTGTTGTTATAAGTGTCTGTGCTACTTGTGTTTTATTTAGGAAGTGGTCACCTGTGCCAATGCATTGGAGGGATTTCCCATTTTCTTTTATTTGAGGTTCAGCGTGGCTGACTTTAGGTTGAGTTCTTTGATCCACTTGGATTTGAGTTTTATTCAGGGGATAGATCTTGTATATATTTGCATTTTTCTACACACTACCATAGAGTTATGCCAACACCTTTTGTTAAAGATACTATCTTTTTTCCATTGAATATTTTGAGCTTTTTCTGAAAGATCAGGTGTTCATAGGTTTTCAGGTTTATGTCAAGATCATGAATTCGATTCCATTGATCCACAAGTCTGTTTTTAGCCGAGTACCAGGTACTATTAATACTGTAGCTCTAACAGTATAACTTGAAGGCTGTGATGGTGATGCCACCTAAGGTTCTTTTGTTGAGCAAAATTGTTTTGGCAATCCTGGCTTTCCTGTTATTCCAAATCAAATGAAGTATTGGTCTTTCAGGTCTGTAAAAAATTGTGATTTAATTTTGATGGGAAGCATGTTGTATCTGTAGATTGCTTTTGGTGGAATCTCTTTTTCAGCCCTTTTATCTTTAGTGTATAGGAAGGCTACTTATTGCTTTGAATTAATCTTGTATCCTGCTATGTTGCTGAATGCGTTTATCAGCTGTAATAGTTCCTGGTAGAATTTTGTGGGTTGCTTATGTATACAAGTATATCATCTGCAAATAGAGATATTTTCACTTCTTCTTTTCCAATTTGTATCCCCTTAATTTCCTTTTGTTCTGTTATTGCTTTAGCTAAAAATTCAAGAACTATATTGTATAGATAAGAGACAAGATGACAACCTTGTCTAATTCCTGATTTTAGTGGGACTGCTATGAGTTTTTCTCCATTAAGTTTCATGTTGGCTGTTGGCATCTTGTAAAACATTTTCCCTGCATTCATGATCTCTTCAGGACTTTTATCATGAAGATGTAGTGAATTTTGTTAAAGGCTTTTTTTCATTTCTAAGGATAAGATCATGTGGTTGTTTTCCTTCAGTTTTTTTTTTTTTTATATGAGGGATGCCATGTACAGTTTTTTGTATATTGAACCATCCCTGCATTCCTAGAATGAAGCCTAATTGGTAATGGTGGATGTTATTTTTTATATGCTGTTGTATATGGTTTGCCAGTATTTTGTTGAGAATTTTAGTATCAATATTCATGAGAGAAATTGGTCTGTATTTCTCCTACATTGTTGCATCTTTGAGTGGCTTGGATATTAGGAAGATTGTGGCCTCATAAAAAGAGTTTGGCAATATTCCTGCAATTTATACTGTGTGAAATAGTGTGAGGACTATTGGTAATAGGTCATCTTTGAGTGTCTGGTAAATCTCTGCACTGAAATCAACTACATCTGGGCTTGATTTTACTTGGGAGGCTTTTAATAACAGCTTCAATTTCCTTTATGGTTATAGATCTGTTTAGGTAAGTAATCTGTTCCTAATTTAATTTTGTTAAGTGGTACCTCTTCAAAAAGTGGTCCATGTTTTCTAGGTTTTTCATTTTGTGGAGTATAGAGTTTCATAGTATGATCTGATAATTCTCTGGATTTCATGGGCTTTTGTTGTTATGTCCCCTTTTTCATTTATGATTTACTTGATTTGGATACTCTCTCTCACTGCTTTTTTTTAGTTTAGTTAAGGGTTTATCTTTTTTACTTTCTCAAAGAACCAACTCTTTGATTCATTGATTTATTGTGATGTTCTTTTTGTTTCAATTGTATTAATTTCATCTCTAAGTTTGATTAATTACTGCAGTCTACTGCTTCTTGGTGAGTTTGTCTCTAATTGTTCTAAGGCTTTCAGTTGTGCTGATAGTTATGAAGGGTGGGATTTCTCTAGGTTGTTCATTTAAGCATCTAGTACAATGAATTTTCCACTGAAGACTGCCTTCATTGTGTTCCACAGGTTTGGGTATGTTTTGGATTCATTTTCATTGAATTCTAGGAAGACTTTGATTTCTTTTTTAATTTCTTCCTTGACTCAGTGGTTCTTCAGGTGACTTATGTTTAGTTTCCATGATATGGAAGGCTTTCTGTGATTTTTGATATTGTTGAACTCTAACTTTATGCCCTGGAGGTCTGATATGATACACAGAACTATTTCTACTTTTTTGTATCTATCGATATTTGCTTTATGTCCAATTATGTGGTCAATTTTAGAAAAAGTTCCATGTAGTGCTGAGAAACATGTATATTCCTTTGGTTTTGGTGGAAGCTTTTGTAAATATTTATTAAAGCCATTTGCATCATAACCTCTGTTAGACTCCATATTTCTTTGTTGAGTCTCTGTCTGGTTGACATAACCAAGGGTGAAAGAGGAGTATTGAAGTCTCTGACTACTTGGGTGTGATAATTGATGTGAGATTTGAGCTTTAGTATTGTTTCTTTTACATAAATAGTTTCCTTTATATTAGGGGCATAAATATTCTGGATTGAAATCTTATCTTGGTCAATTTTTCCTGAGATGAATAAGTAATATCCATGCTGGTTTCCTTCAACTGATTTTTAGTTTAAAGTCTACTTTGTTTGATATTAGGATGGCAAAACCAGGTTGTTTCTTAGGGCCATTTGCTTGCAAAATCTTTTTCCAACACTTACTTTTAGCCTGTGTCTGTCTTTATGTTTGAGGTGTGTTTCTTGTATGCAGCAGAAGGATGGCTTCTGTTTTTATATCCATCATGTTAGTGTGTTTCTTTTTATAGATGAATTGAGTCCATTGATATTAAGGGACATTATTGACCACTGATTGATATTTCCTGTTATTTTTGTTGGTGGGTTTTATGTATTTCCTTTCTTTGGACTTTTTTTCAGTAGAGTTACTATTTGTAGTTTTATAGTTTTATCTGGTATCCTTAGGTTGGAGTTTTCCCTCTACTGCTTTCTGAAGGGATGGATTTGTAGATAGGTATTGTTTAAATCTGACTTTGTCATGAAATATCTTGTTTACTCCATTTATGCTGATTGATAGTTGTGCTGGATACAGTGATCTAGGTTGGCATCTTTGCTCTTTCAGTGTCTGTATAACTTCTGACCAACACCTTCTTGCTTTCCTTGTTATCATTGAATAGTCAGGTGTTATTCTGATGTTTCTGCCTTTATAGGTAAGCTGGCTCTTTTTTGTCAGCTCTTAATTTTTTTTCTTCTTCTTATATGTTTTATGGCTTGATTATGATTTGGCAAGCTGACTTTTTTGGAGGTCAAATCTATTTGGTGTGTTTTAAGAATCTTGTGTCTTTATAGGCCTCTCCTTCAAGTTCTGAAAGTTTTCTTCTATAATTTTATTGAATACATTATCTGTGCATTTGAGCTGGAACTCTTCTTCTTCTTTTCCTTCTTCTCCCTCACCTCATTCTCCTACTCCTTCTTCTTCTCCTTCTCCTCCTCCTCCCTCTTCTTCCATTCCTATTATTCTAAGGTGATGTCTTTTTATTGTGTCAAATTTCCTGAATGTATTGTGTTATGGTTTTTATTGGTTTAATGTTTTTTTTTTTTTTTGATTGATTTCCTTTAAGGTTACAGGTATTTTGAATTTTGGGTTTTTTTTTTGTTTTCTTTTTTGGTGTTTTATTAATAAAGTAATATTTTTTTATCCATGTATTCCCTTGTTCAAAATGCCTTCCTTCTCCTGCAACTCCCAATCAATCTCTCTGTTCCCCATCCTCTCATTTGCTCAAAACCAAGGGCAGGAGGTTGCAAGATCCCATTGTGGATTAGTTGAACATCCATTCCAAGCATGTTCGATTTCTTCATCCTAATATCTATACTGGATTTGCTGTTCCACTTGAGGGATGGGATCCAAGGTACCAGTCCAAGGTGATTCAGATCACAAGCGTAGTGGTTCTCAGCGTTTAAAGTTCAATGATGAGTGAGTACATCTCCTGCTTATCTTTCTGGGTTTGAGATACATCACTGAGGAGATTATTTTCCAAATCCATCCATTTGCCTGCAAATTTTATGATATTATATTATCTTACTGCTCGGTAGTACTTCATTGTGTAGATGTACCAGTTTGATAATCCACTCTTCAGTTGAGGGACATCTAGGTTGTTTCTAGGTTCTTGCTATTAAAAATAATGCTGCTATGAACATAGTTGTGCTACTGCTTTTGAGGTGCCAATGTGCATGTATACGGTTTATGTCCAATAGTGGTATTGCTGGGATGTTAGGGAGATTTATTCCCAGTTTTCTGAGAAATTGTCATAATGAATTCAATAACCAAGGAAGTAATAGATCTATTTGATAAAAATTTAAATAACTGAAGAAAGAAATTGAAGAGGATATCAGAAAATGGAAAAATCTCCCGTGATCCTGGATATGGAGAATCAGCATAGTAAAAATGGTAATCTTGCCAAAATCAATCTAGAGATTCAATGAATTCCTATTAAATCCCAACTAAAATTTTCACAGACCTTGCAAGAATAATACTCGATTTCATTTGCAATAGCAGGAATGCTAGTCTTGCCAGGGGTTATTTATCTTGTTGACTTTCTTAAAGAAACAACTCGTTGATTCATTGATTCTTTTGAAATTTTTGTTTCAAATGTGTTGATTTCTGCTCTAAGTTTGATTATTTCCTGCAGTCTACTCCTTCTAGGTGAGTGTGCTTCTAATTGTTCTAAGGTTTGCAGCTGTATTGATAGTTCTCTAGTGTGGAATTTCTCTAGGTTTTTCATATAGGATTCCAGGGCAATGAATTTTCCTGTTAAGACAGCTATCATTGTGTCCCATAAGTTTGGGTGTGTTGTGGATTCATTTTTGTTAAATTCTAGGAAGACTTTGATGTTTTTCTTAATTTCTTCCTTGACCCAGAGGTGGTTCAGCTGAGTGATGTTTAGTTTCCAAGAGTTGGTAGGCTTTCTGTGATTTTTGATTTTGTCAAACTCTACATTAGGACATGTTGGTCTGTTATGATAGAAAGGATTATTTCCATTTTCTGTATTTTTCAATATTTGCTTTATGAACAAATATGTGGTCAATTTTAGGGAAAGTTCTATGTGGTGCTGAGAAATATGTATATTCCTTTGGATAGAAGGTTCTGTAAATATTTATTAAATCCATTTGCATCATAACCTCTGTTAGATTCCTTATTTCTCTGTCGAGTCTCTGTCTGGTTGACCTATCTGGAGTAGAAAGTGGGGTATTGAAGTTTCACACTATTAGTGTTTGAGAAGTGATGTGGGATTTGAGATTTTGTTGTGATTTATTTTACATTTATAGATGCTCTTATATTAGGGGCATAAATATTCAGGATTAACATATCATCTTGATCAATTTTTACTGATATGATTAAGTAATATCCATCCCAGTCTCTTTTAATTCATTTTAGTTTGATGTCTACTTTGTTAGATATTAGTATGGCAAAGTATTCAGATATTAGGATGGTAACACCAGTTTCTTAAGGCCATTTGATTGGAAAATATTTTCCCAACCCTTCTTCTGAGACTTTGTCTTTAAAGTTGAGGTGTGTTCTTGTATGTAGCAGAAGGATGGCCTTTGTTTTTGTCTCCATCTTCTTAGTATATGTCTTTTTATAGGTGAGTTGAGTCCATTGATACTAAGGGATATTAATGACCACTGATTGATATTTCCTGTTATCTTTAGGATATCTTTGTATGCATTTTCTTTCTCTGGGCTTTTCTTCTGTAGGTTTATCTATTGTTTATGTTCATGGATGTATCTGTGATTTTAAGGTTGGAGTTTTTCCTCTAACAATTTCTGAAGGGCTTGATTTGTGGATAGGTATTGTTTAAATCAGCCTTTTGTCATGAAATACCTTGTTAACTCCATCTGTGGCGATTGATATTTTTGCAGGGCATAGAATTCTAGTTTGGCAGCCACATTCTTTTAGTGTCTGTATAACTTCTGACCAAGACCTTCTTGCATTCATTCTTTCTATTTCAGGTGTTATTTGATGTATCTGCCTTAGTAGGTAATTTCACCCTTTTCTTACGTATTTCCTAAAGCTTTTTCTTTGTTCTGTGTCTTTTGTGTCTTGAATATTATTTCAAGAACAGAATTTTTTGATGGTAAAATATATTTGGTATTTTGTAAACTTCTTGTATCTTCTTAAGCCTTTTGTTCTTTAGGTTGGGAAAGTTTTCTTCTATGATTTTATTGAATATATTATCTGTGCCTTTGAGATGGTATACTTCTATTCCAATCATTCTCTGGTTTGGTCCTTATATGGTGTACCCAAAATTTTTGAAGTTTTTTGTTATAGCTTTTTGGTTTTAGGGTTTACTTTGACTGATGTATCTATTTATGCTGTTTAGCCTTCCATTCCAGTGATTCTTTCTCTCATCTCTTGGATTCTATTGGTTATGATTGTATCAGTAGTTTCTGCTCTTTTCCTCAGATTTTCTACTTCCACTTTTGCCTCATTTGGTGCCTTTTTTTATTGCTTCTATTTCAATTTTTAGTTGCAGGAATGTTTTTTTCACTTTTTGGGTTTCCTCTTCTTTTTTGTCTTTCAAGGATTAGTTCATCTCATCCAATTTTTGTTTGTATTTTCTTCTTTTTCTGTAAGGGACTTTTTTATATCCTCTTTCAAGGCTTCTATAATCTTCATATAGGTGTTTTTGCTGTTGTTTCCTTCTGTTTCCTCTTCATTGCTCTGTTTGGGTCTTGGTGTTGTAGAACAACCAGTTTCTTATGGTGTTACCTTGTTGCTCTCTGTATTGCTATATGAATTCTTGCACTTGCTTCTGTCCATACCTTCAGTGTTTTAGACTTTGTCAGCTCCTAGTCTGTTGTGGCTAGAGGGCTTGTGTGTATCCGTTCTGTTCTGAGCCAGTTTTCTGCATGATCTCTGACTCTGCTCTAGACATGGTTCTTGTATTGAAGGCACCTGATTTTCTATGATGTTGTAGCTCACCCCAGAGGTGGGGCGCAGCACCTCTGGGGTCACTGGGGTAGGTTCCTCACAGCTAAAGTCTAGGACCTGTCTGCTAACAAGAGTGTGAGATCAGAAACTTGGGTATGACCCTGGCCCAATAGAGGGATTCTCTGGACAGGCAGCCCAGGAACTGGAATTCCACTCTGAGCATGGGTCTGAATTACAAAGGTTTCAGTCTTTGTGTTTTTTTGTGAAATTTTCTATATATATCTCTTAAGCCATTTGAGTCATAGCATATGTTATATTCCTTGTTTCTCTGGTAAGTTTTTGTCTAGCTGATCGGTCCATTGGTTTGAGTGGTGTATTGAGGTCTCTCACATTAGTGTGTTTAGCTTAAGAAGTGATTAAGCTTTTGCAATGCTTCTTTTATTTTGGTGAGTACCCTTGCAATTGGTACATGAATGTCCAGGTTTGATATTTTATATTGATGATTTTTTGTGAGATGAATTTGTAATGCCCTCTCAGATCTTTTTTATTGATTTAGTTTTAAGTATATTTTGTTAGCTATTAGGATAGCTACACCACATTGATGAGAATGTCATTCCAAGCCTTTATTCTGAGGTAGTATGTGCCTTTTTAGTTGAAGTGTGTTTCTTTTATGCAGCAGAAGGATGAATATTGGTTGTGTATTTATTTTATTAGCTGATGACTTTTTATATAAAAATTGATCACACGGATATCAGTTGCTTTTTATGACCAATGATTGTTAATTTTTTGTGTCAGCATACGTGTGTGTGTTTACATTTTTTGCAATTTTTGCATTTTGAGGTTTATCAATTGCTTGTGATTTGTGAGACATATAATTTCATTATATCAGAAATTTCGTAGTGTTTTCTATAAGATTAGATTTCTGTATAGGTATTTTTTAAGTCTAGTTTTTTCATTGAATAGTTTGTTTGCTCCATAGAATTCTAAGCTTTATAGTCTCCATTGAGAAAATCATTGTTATTCTGATGTGTTTGCTTTTATAAATTTTTTTCCTTTTTCCTCTGAAGCTCTTAATATTCTTTCTTTTTAAAAGATGTTTAGTTTTAATTTATTGTAGGGCAAGCAGACATTTTGCGGGTCTCATCCACTTGGTCTTTTGTAAGTTTCTTGTATTTTCATAGACATTTCCTTCTTTTTTTGAGAAATATTTTTTATGGTTTTGGTGAATATATTTTTTGTGCTTCTGTCTTTCTATTTCTATTCATCGCCTCATATTTCTATTATGTTGATATTTGTTCTTTTCATTGTGTCCCAGATTTTTTGGAGGTTCGTATTGTGACATGTTTTACTTTAGTGGTTTTTTATTTTTTGAGTGATAAATCTGTTTTCTTTATTGTATCTTCCACTTGAGATTTTTTTCTTCTCTTGCATTTTGTTGGTTATACTTGCAACTATATTTTTTGTTTATTCCAATTTTCTATTTTAAGCATTACTTCAGTGTGTGTCCTTAATATGGCTTCTTTCAATTTTTCTGTCTTGTAAAATTTTCTTCATATCCTATTTTTGAAGTGCTGATAAATTGGCAGTTATAAGGGATTTATTGATTTTTTCTTCAATTTTTGTTTGTATTTTTTTGTTTACTTAATAAAGTTTTTTGTTGTACAATATGCTTTATTCATATTGATTCATTTTTAATACAAAAATAGCATTTTTTCTTTTTCTACATGTCCCCCTTCCTGCCCTCTCATCACTCCCCCCTTCTGCATTTAGACTTCCACCATGCCCTTGCCCGATCTCCTCCCCCAAAATGACAAGAAGTTCCAATGTGAATCTCTCAGCCTAGGCCATCCACTCTATGCTTCTTTAATTCTTTCATCACAATATCAAAACTGGGTTAGGTGATTCTCTGTAGAAAATTGGCTCCAAAGTGCCTCCCATGCACAGAAACAGGGTCTGACCCTCCCCTCAAGGCTCCACCTACTGCCCATGCCTACATTTAGAGAGCCTAGATCTTTTTTCTGATTTCCCAATGGTTGTTTTTGATTCAGTGAGCTCCCTATAGCTCCAGCCATCCTCTCTGTGGTACTTATTCTCATAATTCCTATCCTTTTGCTCATACAAACTCTCCTCTCCAACTCTCTGCTAGGCTCAGAGCTTGGCCTAGTGCTCAGCCATAGATCTCTGCCTCCACTTTCATTCATTGTTGGATATAGTTTCTGTAATGACACTTGGTGTGGAGGTTCATTTGATTATACAAAATATCCTGTTAATACATCCCCTCCACTATTGGCTGGAAACCTATCCAGGGACAACCTGTGAATTCTTGGAGGTTTAACTAACAGTATCTTTCTTGCTGCACATTGACTTCCTGTATCAAGATATCCATTTCTTTTTTCTCCTTCTTTGTTGCTTCTCCCTCAGTCATCTTTATCTCTCATGATTTGCTCTCATCTGTTCTTGGTTGCTAAGGAGATTTTTCTATTTTTTCTTAGTAGAAGAATCTCTGTCTTTTTTCAGTTCTCTCTGATCCCAAGTTGTTCAGAGGTTGCTGTTTGCAGCTTAGGTATTCTTCACTTTTTGTCTAAAATTTGCTTAAGAGTGATTACATGCCATGCCTATCATTCTGTGATTGTAATACTTACCTCAGGAGAATATTCTCCAAATCCATCTATCTAGCTGCAAATTTTAGGCTGTCAGTTTTTTTACTGGTGAGTACTATTCCATTTCGTGAATGTAGCACAGTTTGTTAATCAATTCTTAGGTGAGGGGCATCTAGGATTTTCTAGGTCCTTGCTATTACAAATAATAATGCTATGAATATAGTTGAACAAATGCCTTTATGTTGTAAATGTGCATCCCCCATATATTGGTAATATGCACAATTGTGTTATTGCTGGATTCTTGGGGAGACTGATTCCCATTGTTCTGAAAAACCACCATACTATATTCCAGAGGGGCAGTGTAAGTTTATACTCTCACCAGCAATAGAGGAGTGTTCAGCTTGCTCTGCATCCTATCCAGCATAGGCTGTCATCTGTGTTTCTAATCGCTGCCATTATGACAGGTTTAAGGCAATATCTCAAAGTTATTTTGATTTGCATTTCTCTGATGGCTAAAGATATTGAGCAATTTTCAAGTGTCTTTTAGCCCTTTGCATTTCTGCTGTGAATTTTCTTTTTAGCTCTGAACTTCATTATTTAATTGATTTGTTTAGTATTTTGCAAGACAATGTTATAAGGGCACCTACCTATGTAAAAGAAAAACTACAAAAGCTCAAATCCCACATCAATTCTCATACTGTAATAGTGGGAGACTTCAATTCCCCACTTTCGCCCCTGGGTAGGTCAATCAGACAGAGACTCAACAGGGAAATAAGGAGTCTAACAGAGGTTATGATGCAAATGAATTTGTTAAATATTTACAGAAGATTCCACCCAAATGTCAAGGAATATACATATTTCATAGCTCCTCTTCGAATGTTCTCTAAAATTGACCAAATAATTGGTCATAATGCAAATATCAACAGATGCAAAAAATGTAAATAATCCATTGTATTGTATCAGACCTCCAGGGCCTAAAGTTAGAGTTCACCAACATCAAAAATCACAGAAAACCTACCAACTCATGGAAACTAAACTTCACTCAGCTGATCCATCTCTGGGTCAAGGAAGAAATTAAGAAAGAAATTTATGTCTTCCCAGAATTTAATGAAAAGGAATCCACAACATACACAAATTTGTGTGAAACAATGAAAGCAGTCTTAAGAGGAGAATTCACACCACTAGATGCTTATATGAAAAATCTAGAGAAATCCTACACTAGAAAAACTAACAGCTCAGCTGAAAACCTTAGAACAATTAAAAGCAAACTAAACCAGGATGAGTAGGCAGCAGGAAATAATCAAACTTAGAGCTGAAATCAATATAATTGAAACAAAACTAACAATACAAAGAATCAATGATTCAAAGAGTTAGTTTTTGAAAAATTCATCAAGATAGATAAGCCCTTATCCAAACTAATCAAAAAGCAGAAGAGAGTGTCCCAATCAACAAAATCAGAAATGAAAAGGGGGACATATTAACAGACACTCAGGAAATCCAGAAAATTATAAGATCATACTTTGAAAATCTATATTCCACAAAATGGAAAACCTAGAACAAATGGACAGCTTTCTGGACAGGCACCAATTACGAAAATTAAATGAAGAACAGATTAATTACCTTAAGAGACCTGTAACCCTTAAGGAAATTGAAGCTGTCATTAAAAGCCTTCCCCTCAAGAAAGCCCAGGTCCAGATAGTTTCAGTGAAGAATTATACCATACATTCAAAGAAGAATTACTACCATTACTCCTCAAACTATTTCACACATTAGAAACTAAAGGAATATTGCCAAATTCCTTTTATGAGGCAACAATTACATTAATACTTAAGCCACTCAAAGACATAGCAAAGAAGGAGAATTACAGTCCAATTTCCCTCATGAATATTGAGGCTGAAATTCTCAGCAAAATTTTGGCACACTGTGTACAACCAGATTATGATGAGAAAATCTACAGGGACAACAAAACCAAGCTAGTGGAGATCTCCTGGACTTTCAACAGATAGCTGTAGAGCCTACATGGGACCACCAAACTAGGCCCTCTGGGTACGGGAAACAGCCGTGTAGATTGGTCTGTTTAAGGGGCCTCTGTCAGTGGAATGAAGATCTATCTTTGGCATATGATCTGATTTTTGGGGAACACATTACATATTTCCTTGCACAGTCTTGATGCAATGTAGGGGAGGAGGAGATTGGTCCTGTCTCATGTCAATACACCAGGCTTTACTGATTTCTCTTGGCAGGCGTTTTCAGAAGAGTTGATGAGGAGTGGGCTGCACGGGGGAGGGGGGCAAAGGGAAGGCTTTGGGGTCCTTAAGAATGGAATGTGTGAAATCTAAAATAAGACATGCCTAGGTTTGGAAAGTAGAGGCAAAGCGAGAGCATTCATGATTCATGCACACCACTGAAAAAGTCGTAACTAACTTAGCATGCCACACAGACAACACCGCTCTAACGCCCTGGGTGTACTAACACACACGCTCATGCTCCCTTTGCTTTTTTTTGTTTTGGCAGTTGACTAGAAGTTCATTTGCTTTAGTACAGACTCCCTCGTCCAGCCTCCCTCTCACCAGCTCTTCCTTGCTGTGTCCTTTCCACGCTGTAGCCTGTGCCCTTAGCTCCTGCAGGGTTCTACCTAAAGTTGCTGACTTGGTCTGATTTGCAGTTTCTGTGTCATGTTTGCTTCTTGAATCCGACTGACTAGAATGTCCCCTTCCCCCCCCCATGTGTGGTGTCACCACTTGGTCCTAATTTATGTGCAGGAGCAGGACACCATTTGTCTCCAGTGCCACCCACACATCTGAGGTGTACTTTGTGTGCAGAGCATATCTTTCTTCTGGCCTGTGATTCCCTTCACATGGAAGATTAATGAGGGAAATCTTTATATTCTGTATAAAAACAAAATCAAATTTATATACTAAAATCATTTGTCTAAAATTTTAAGTTGTTTTCAAATAAAAATGGAAACACACACACACACACAAAAAGAATGGAATATGTGGGAGTGTAAGCTTATTCAGCCACTTTGGAATGCAATATGGCGGTTTCTCAGAAAATTGAGATCATACCTACCTAGCATGCATAAGCCTTAGGGTCTTATGTGGAGTGGGGGAGGGTGGGAAGAATAGAACGCATGATGGATGGATTATAGACTGTTTACTTTTTAATAGTGCTAACCACATGGGTGCTTTTGCCAGTCAGCTTTCTTGACTGAAGAAGCAAGGCACACCAGGAAATAGATTCCCACATACCTTAGCAGCAGGACACAGCATGGATGTGTCTCTCTTGGGTGGGGAGTGGGATAAAGAAACTGTTGTGTTGCCAAACACTTGTGCTGGAATGACATCTTTCTCAGCCCCGGAGTAACTGGGACTACAGGTGTGTGTTCATCGCTGTGCCTGCGTCTTAGAATTTTGTTTTTGTTATATACAAATTGATTGCATCTTTCACTTTGAGAAGTGTCCTGATTGGAGGTAAATGTGGTGGTCTGTAATCCCGGGACTCTGGAGATCAAGGCAGGAAGATCAAAAGTTCAAGGCCAGTTTGAATATATAGAGAAGCCCTGGCTCATAGAAGTAGAACAAAGAAGGAAGAGATTGTGTGGCTGGTTGCTGAATTGTATAGCCGCATTACATATCACAGAACAACAGAGTTTACTTAATTTAGATTCTGTTTAGTTTACAAAGAAGTTACATTGTTTTAATAGTCCTTTAGTCTTTCACTTTGCAAATGAAGCCTTTTAAAAATCCAAATGTTTTTTATGAATTTTTACAATAGAAAACAAATGGGAGTTTTTTTTATAAAGATGATTTTTATTTTATGTGTATGTGTAGCAGGATTTCTTGAACCGCCAACCAGCTCCCAAATCAAGACACAGAGACTTACTAAATTACTAATGGTCAGCTTTAGTTTATTCTTTTCCCAGTAGCTCTTATAATGTAATTTAACCTGTTTCTCTTTATCTATGTTTCACCTCAGGGCTTTTTACCTTTCACTCTGTATGTCCTACTTTCCTGCTTCCTCCATGTCTGATTGGCTACCGCCATCACCCTCTCTGACTCCAAGGTATTTAAAGCTATTTCCACCTATTATAAAGGGTGATGTTTTCCTTACTTCTTTTTCAGCCCTTTCATCTTTAGTGTACAGAAGGGCTGCTGATTTCTTAAAGTTAATCTTGGATCCTGATACTTTGCTGAAAGTGTTTATCAGTTATAAATCTTCCCTGGTAGAATTTTGTGAGTCACTTATGTATATAATCATATAGTCAGCAAATACAGATAGTTTTACTTCTTCTTTTCCAATCTGTATCCCCTTAATCTTCTTTCGTTCACTTATTGCTTTAGCTAACACTTCAAGAAGTATATTGAATTTAGATAAGGGGAAAGAGAACATCCTTGTCTAGTTCCTGATTTTAGTGGAAATGCTTTGAGTTTTTCCACTAGGTTTGATGTTGTCTGTCAGCTTATGTAAATCGCTTTTATTATAGTTACATATTTTCGCTGTATTCCTGATTTCTCCAGAACTTTTATCATAAAGGAGTGTTGGAATTTGGCAAAAGCTTTTTTAGCAACTATGTAAATGGTCATGTGGTTTTTTTTTTTCCTTTATACGATGGATGACATTTATAGTTTTCCGTATGTTGAACCATCCTTGCATTGTTGAGATGAAGCCTGCTTTATCATGGTGGATGACATTTTTTATATATTGTTGTATATAGTTTGTCAAAGTTTTGTTGAGAATATTTTATTATAAATGAAGTCATATTTTTTTATCCATGTATATCCTCGTTCAAGCTCCCTTCCCTCTCCCACCCCTTCCAGTCACTCTCTCTTCTCCACATGTCTTTATCTCCTCCCCAGCAAGGGCAGGAGGTCTCAAGATCCCAATATGGTTTATTTCAGCATCCACTCCTGGCAGATCCACTTTCCACACCCCAACACCAAGACTGGGTCAGGTGAATCTCTGTAGGGAGTGGAATCCAAGAG
>PVIH01025918.1:0-19720 GCA_004025045.1 Sigmodon hispidus | reverse complement strand
TCTTCTTTTAGAGCTTCGATGATCATCAAAAAGGAATTTTTGGTGTTGCTTCCTTCTGTTTCCTCTTCATTGCTCAGTTCAGGTCTTGTATTTGTAAGATCACCACTCTCTTCTGGAGTTACCATGTTGTCCTTTGTATTATTATGTAATTTTTTGCACTGACGTTTGCCCATGGCTTCAGTGGTTCACGATTAGATGGCTCCTGGCCAGTTGTGGCACTTGGGTTTGTGTGCCTCCTGTCACCTCTCTGGTCAGGGTCTGATTCTATCCTTCAGAGACCCCTGCAGTTGTTGGCTCACTCAGTTCGAGGTCGCGGTGGGTAGCCGTGCAAGTTCCCTCAGCAGGAGCTGTGGGTATGGTGACCAGCAGAGTTTATCCACCGCTGCTCCAGAGTTCTCTGGGACTCTGCAGACAGCACTTGGTCCCAGGAGCAGAACCGGAAGCTATGGGAGGGCACTTGCTAACTCTTATACTTTAAGTTATTCCATATTTCTATTTATGTTTAGCCACATGGCTTGGTACTTTTTTGCTCAGTGCAGCACTCTCATACCACTTCTTCTGCTGCCTTTTGTTATCTCTTTCCCTGCTCTTTCACTTCTGAGAATTCTCCTAGTCTGCTTGCCACCTCTAGTTCCTGACTAATCAGTGCTTTGTCAATCCAATAGGAGTGACAAATATTTACAGTGTACCAAAGAATATTCCCACAGCAATGGTGAACAATAAAGTTTTCCTCAGGATGGCTCATTATTAGTTTCTTTCTGTTTTAAGAAACAAGGAAGAAATCCATGTTTCAGTTTTTCTCATGGGTTTCCCCTTGTCATTAAACTTGATATTCGCTCCAGGATACAAGGGCATTTGCCCAGCCACTCCTGTCTGTCACATTCATCACAATTCAAATGATAGCTCACCAAAGATATGCTCAGAAATCCTATATCTGTAAGCAAATACTCTCTCCAGTCAATCAGGAGAACATGTAAAAGAAACAAGTATCACATGGTCACAACTGAGAGAAACACCTGTAAATGAAGATATTCCAGGTGACTCACTGGAAATGGTATGTGAAACTGGTGAGGGTATGAGAAGAGAGGCTCTAGATGTAAAACATGCTCATTTGAAGATAAAAATAAACAACAATAAAACCAAATAAAAGAAACAGACATGAATAATAAAGAAAGGGGCATGAAGAAGGATCAAAATCCAGCCGTCTCCATCTTTTTCTGCTTCCTTAGTAACTAAAGAACATTTTTCTCCCTTCTTGCATCATAGAGATGGCTAATTATTGAAGAATTTAAATAGGAAAATGGCATGATTAGATTGGTGAAGGAATACCATGGGGTTCCTATTGGTTGTACTTCCTCATGAAAATCACTTTATATATGGTAGTTGAAAAGGAAGCCATATTAAATTTCTTTGGGAGACACTTTAATGACTTACTTTCAGCCTCGATTTCAATTGGAAATCCAGTAAGCAGATGATTAGGTGTTTTCACAGGTAATGGTCATAGAATTTATGCATGGTATGCCAGGAAGGCACTAATTTTCTTTATTGTTAAACAATACTTTTTAAATGTAAATAGCCTCTTCTGTTTATTTACACACACACACACACACACACACACACACACACACACACACACACACACCTGTAGAAATTTCTGTTTGTTTTATTGCTGGTAGTGGTAGGTTAAATGGTATAGAAAAGTTCTCTGCTGCAATTTAGAGTGTGGAATGAAGATGTGTGTGTTTGTGTGTATGTGTGTGTGTGTCTTTGTGAGAATGAGTGTTCAGAGGCCAGAGTCTAACCTTTTTCTGTCTTCTTCTGCCAACCTCCATCTTACTTTCTCTCCCTGAGCCTGAAGCTAAATTAACTAAGCTGATCAGCAAACTCCTGAGATATGTCTGTCTCACATCTTAGTGCTTTGGTACCTGAATTTACAGCTGTCCTGGGGTTTGTGTGGGTTCTGGGATTATTAAACTCAGGTCCTCAGGCTTGCAGACACTTTACCCACTGAGTGCTGGCTACAATTGTAGTCTTGAAATCTGGGATCATTTTTTCAGAGTTTTTGGATGTCTGGGAAGGAAGTCGGCAGAAGGCCATAGGTAAAGGTATCTGAGTGGACCTTTGAACTTTTCCAGATAGAAAAACCTTTCTGAATCCTTCACTACCTTTGTGCCTCCTCTTCCTGGTGAATCTTTGCTCAGACCAACTATTCTTATAATTTTAGCCTATTGTCTAGCATCAAGGCAATAGAGTTGAGGATTCAGTTATCAGTCTCAACATCACTTGCCCCTGCTAAACCACATATGTTTGTGTGAGTTGCAAGGATGAGGCTGCTCTGTGTACCACATGCACTGAGTAACTTCGTTCAGTCATCTCTGGAATTCACACTGCTAAACTCAGACAAGTTTTCCTACCCATCTGCTTGCAGTTTGGTGCCTGAGCCCTGGATGTATTTATTTCTACATATGTGAATTAGCTCAAAATAACCAGTTGATTTTAAGTGAACCAGAAACATGACAATGCATATACTCAAATTCATTATTTTTCCTGTTTAATTCAGCCACCTTTACAAAGGACACGACTGTGTTCCTATTTCTAGAATATAAATATCAGACTGTGTTTAAGCCTCATAGCAAAAGATGAGATTCTTTTTCTCTTTATTAGGACTAATTTAAATCTGTGTAAAGAGTCTCAGTTCACCATGGATTTTTAGTTCAATGGCATTTGCTTAAAGTAAGAAGATAATTTGCTTACCAAAATTTATTTTTATTACTAATAAGAAAGAGATTGCATAAAATGATTTTTAAATGGGGTTTTATTATCAAAATATGCCATGGGCTATTTTTAAAAATCTAGGTTTGCAAACACATGTTTGTATCAGCATGGACATTTTTGTGAGTCCTGACCAAAGAGGTTTAAAGGTTAAATTTAATTTTTCTATTTTCTGGTATATGTTGGGGAAACCTAGTGAAACTAGAAATCAAAACTCCCTTTCAACTAGTATTCTAGAAGTTCTACCCACTACTGCTATTAGAGTTAGCTGAAAACAGAGCCTTCCCTTCTGTTATCTGTCAGTATCTACACATATGTTAACCACTCATAAAACAAATAATAGAAATAGATAGAAGAGGCAATGGAGTGATAGGCTAATGTCTACAAAGTATTACATGTGCCAAGCACCATCCCAAGCATGTCACATACAATTAAATTAATTTCATTCTCAGGAGATCCCAGGAGTTAGGTGCCTTTACTATCCCCAATTCGTAGGTGAGAATGAGGAGGTAATACAGTGAGAAAGACTAAGAAATCCTTTACTCCCTATATTTCTGCATGTTTCACTTAAAATTGTTTGGGATCATTTCCTTCAGAAAGGCAATTCATAGGAACAGATAGAATTTTGGAGTCCACTGGCTTTAGGAGAAGAGGAAGGCTCTTTGCCTGCTCCCTGGCCTTATTTCAGGGAGTCTATTAAAGCTGCCCTGGCTGCCTTTGTTACTGTTAAGACATGGGTTTTCTATTTTGAATCACTTATGTACATTTCTTTTCATCTTTCGGTTTATTAAGGTTTATTTGCAGCTTACTCTAAGGTTACATAAGTATAAGAGATGTTTTAATTGCCATTATTGGTGCTACAAAAGATAATTTCTTTATCCACTCATTTTTTGCAAGTGTTGTTTGTTAGTTGATGTTTCTTTCTAGATAATAGTTCATCAGGTTGAGGGATCATGAGACCAGATTCTCTGAATTGCCCAGGACTTGATTACACTGGATCTGGGATTTTCACCACTGAAGCAGCAATCCTAAGCAAAGAACAAACAGCTTTGTGGTGTATCGGTCAATGTAAGTTCAGTTTCACATCACTTCACTGGTGAAATGCTTGATGCATAGGAAATGCTGAAGAATTAGTTAAATAACTAACGGCTGCTGGGCTCAATTGGAAATCCCATGGGTAGAAAGGCTTAAGTCCAGCAGAAGGCTTTTCAAACAGATGGAAGAACATTTGTGAAGTGGGCAACAGTATAGTCATGTGGCACATGGTAATATTTTGCTTGGTGATGGACTACTTATGCTACTATGGTCCTAGAACCTTATAATAAACCTGCAAAAGTCCTACCAAACCTTGGGGCATCATACTTGCTCTAGCCTAACACTTTATTTCATCACATTGCTTGTGTGTTTTTAATGATGTTGATATAAACAAATCTGGGCAGTCAATCACCATACCATTATGTTTATATGCAGTAAGCATTACTCAATAATGATATAATAACTCTATTACATTTTCTACAATCATTATCTCAGAATATATTGATCTTCATATAATTATTACGGGAAAGCCACTTGGTTACCTGGCAACATTCTAGTCATTAAGTTTCCTGGTTATAACAAGAGGTTGTACTGAGTGAGTGGCATACACCAGCAAGACTTGTACATGAGTACTCTCTGATGATGGCTCAATGACAGTCTCACCTAATAATGCAGTACTTAGAATATTTTCCTGACTCTGAGCAATACACAACTGCATATGAGATAAACATAAAACCCATGCATTTGGTCCTGTTTAGAGTCAACAAAAGCTCTTGCTGTCTGTGGGTCAGGTAAAGGTATATGAACAAGATCACTAAGGGACTTGTGTTTAATGCTAACTGGTTGAATTGTCCCTCATTATGAAAACATAAAAGTAAATTTGAAGTAGGATTTCAGCACAGTTCTACTCTTTATAGATTGTTATTTGGGCAGGATGGAGCAGTCATAGAAAAAGAGAGTGAGAAGAATAAAGGAATACACTAGAAGAAGGAAGATGGACCAGTTCAGTAACATTTGTAATAGCACAACAGGAGATACTTAATGCATTTATTAGATTGTTGAAGACGAAAGAAAGGGGGAAATGAGAGGAAAGATTAGCTATGAAAGGCAGGGTTAGCAAAATTAACAAGCCTTTCCACATACTGACTGGCTTGGGAAGAACAGAGGGAAGTATGTGGGGTGACTTCTGGATAGCTCTCCTCTCCTTTCTTCTCACCTCCTAGCCTTGCCTAACTGCCCCTCTGATCTCTTTGATGTCTTTGTGTGTATAGTTCTTCATTCACTAAAGAATCAGGAAGAGAAGGCTGGGAGAAAAGTTGAGCTTTCATTATTGGTGAGTTGTTGAAGTTGAGTTGATAGTAGGCCTTAGAACAATCGATGAAAGAAGTGCATTGTCAAACAGAATGAAGATATTTCAGTGTGAAATATTCAACTAAGACAAGTGTAATAAACATGAACTATTTTCTTTTTATCTTTATTTTTAGGTTAAGAAGCTCACTGGTATGTGTGTGTATGTGTGTGTGTGTGTGTGTGTGTGTGTGTACCTGCATGCCTGTGTATCTGTCTGTGTGTATGTAAGTATGTGCACATGACTGTAGGTGTCTATGAAGCCCAGACGAGAATATGGTATCTTATTCTTTTTTTTCTTATTCATTCACTCATTCATTTATATATTTATTTATTTTTTAAGGATTAAACACAAATGGCAAATTTTTAACCAAATTAAACAAAAAAAAGGGAAGACCTAATTCAATAAAACTAGAAATTGGCAATGTCAGACATTTGGAAGAGTGACCACCCTGTGGAGATAACAAATCATTAGTCACTATGTCAAGTTTTAAAAACTGTGTGAATTTGTGAGCCTGTATGTGGGTACCCATGGAAACCAGAAGAGGATTTTTGATCCTCGGGAACTGAAGTTACATGCATGAGCTTCCTGACATGGATTCTGGGAGGTGAACTCTGGTCCTTGGGATAGAATAGCAAGTGCTCTTAACCTCTAAACTATCTCTCCAGCTCCTATATCTATTAAAAGAATACTACTTTTAATTGGCTTGGTAGCATTCTTCCTTTTCACATTATTATTCTTTAATTAGGTTTTTACCCCATTGGTTATAAAATCCACTCCATAACTATTTTTCACCACTGAAAGTTCAAAAGTAAAGGTGAAAACAAAATAGAAGTGAAAATCCCACAGCACGAGGAAGGATGGAGCTTACTGAGGAGCGTGCTGACCCACACTTCTACCTGCACTAGCTAAGAGAGAGAATTCATTTCATGTCAGCCATTTCATGTGGAGGTTTATGAGAGAAATCATCAGAAATCTGATCTGCTTTGGCTTTCACACTGTCCTTTGCTCTTCTGTCTGTACGTTAATAAGTTTTCTAACCTTTACTGTCTTGTTAATCAATCTGCAGGTGAGGTTCCTGCCACCCACATTGAGAGAATCCTCAGAATGTTTCTCTTTCCTCATTTTTCCCTGTGTGCTCCTAAGCACTAGACTTTGTTTCTGTGACTAAACAGGGCGAATTTATACCCTTAACCCCAAACACTTCTCTTTATTTCTCAAGAAGACAGAGAAAAAGAAATCCAAATGACTGTCATCCTTTATCAGAGGTGCTTGAAAAAATCAATTTTTCTGAGGTCTGAGAGTGAGGGCAAAGAGAAATTTGTTACTGCACAAGAATGCTAACCAACTCTGATGTCGTTCTCTCGAAGAGGCTCTGTAAAATACAGGGGGAAAAAGTTGTTATGATAACCTTTGGAAAGTCAAGTGATTGATGTAGAAACATTCAGAGATAAAATATTACCCCTAAAATATAGGATGTAGGAAAGCAATTTTTAACTTATATGGTGAGAACGGGAAAGAAATTAGCATTTCTTTTAGAGCATTTGCTGTATCCCCCAGCAGCCAGCTGCTCCTCCTGCAAACCAGGGAATACCTTTCTTTGCACAATGTTTACTGCTATACTCATATAGCATGTTTTCATCTTTGGGCATTTTAGTAGCATTAAATGTAAACAGCATGCCTACCAGGCAGGTGACTGCATATTCCAACACCACAGATGCAGAAGCAGCAACACAGGGGACTAAATGGATTACAGTGGGGTTTTAGTCACTATGAGAAATGAAAATGGGGACTCTGAGTGGATTTGTGTGTTAAAAATAAGTATGTTACCTCTAAATGTTGGGATTGTTTCTGCTTCCTCTGCATTTGGTATTCAGGAGACAGTAGCAGGTTTATGGAGGCTTCTCTCACTTTGAGTGATCCTATTTTGAATGAAAGGAAAGCCTCCCCTTCTTGGGGTGAGGCTGGGTGGCCCAAGTAGCAGTTTGTTTCCCCAACCACTTTGTATTGGGAGAATGAGCAATCCTAGAACAGTTCTAACTCTCCCTTGAATTCTTGAAGTTTCTAATGACAAGCGGATTCTTAAGAAAATACAGTTCTATATAAAACCATATATACAAAGAGAAGTGAAGCCTGAGGTTGTCCAATGACTGCTGCATCCAATTATGCCTGAAGGCAGCATCCTGGAACTTGTGGTTACCTGAGAGGCTTACATGAGGCACTCCATCTAGTTAAGAGGCTGTCATCAGTAAAGTGAAAATGCACTGACATAAGGGTATTAGGGTTCGCACAATTTGATCTTTTGAGTTGGAATATTTCATACTCCCTTTAAAAATTTTTATGTGTGTAAGATATAGGGATGTATAAGTGTGAGTGCATAATTTTCTGTGGGAGGGGTGTGTGCACATATCATGCTGTCCTTGTGATCAGAACCAATCTTTGTTTGTTGGTTGTTGCCTTTCCATATTTTTTGATTTGTATCCTAGCTTACCCATTCTGAGAAGATTCATCGATTCTGCTGTCTCAGGCCCACATCTCTCTGTAAGGGATCCTAGAAAAATAGACACCGGAGCCACTGTACTTTTATAAGTGTTCTTGGGATCCAAACTCAAATCTTCAGGATTTGGACAACAAGCATGTTCATTCATTGGGCCATTGCCTCAGTCACATAGCAGAACTACTGAAATTTTTGTTCCCTTTTAAAAATGTTATGTGTATAGTATTTTGCTTACATGTGTGTTCACCATGTGCAGACAGTGTGAATAGGGGCCAGAAGAAGGTATTAGAGTCATTCCCCTAAGTCAGGAGTTACAGATGGTTGAAAGCCACAGCACAGCAAAATTCTTAATACAAGTTTTCTTAACCTAGAATCAAGTTATTCAGGAGGAGAAATTAATAAAAGGCCAGGGTTAAAAATAGCGAAGTAAAATAATTTTATCACTTTGGAAGGATGTAGAAACCTCTCAAGAGCATTCTTATAGTTTTAGTAGTTTTGTGAGTATTCTTAGATAATTTTCAGAATGCATTCTAAAGCTATTGATCATAATTCTGTTATCCTTAGTAATGGAGCATATCAATCACTCTGGGTCAGAACTATAATCACATATATCATATGTAATTTTCATTTTTTCCTTCTATTACACATACAGGATACTCTTATATTATGAAGTCATTATACACACTTATGCATTGTTTAACTGTGTATGTGGAAATGGCAGAAGTAGTCCAGTCTTTATGTTTTAAAAGTCGACACTAGACAGGGTAAAAAACTGAGCTGCTGAAGATTGCTCATCAATGGCTCCTCACAAAACCGAAGAATGGTAGAGAGTCTACACTATTCACTAATCTTAATCCGATTCAAGGCTTATTAGGCCAGTGACTGATCCTGAATAGTCTGCAAGTTTGAAAATTGAATTTTTTCATTTCAGTCACTGAGTGTATTTTGGACTAGAATCACCCAATTATTTCCTTTCTTCTGTTTCTTGTGTATAAATCTCTCTGTGTATGTCTCTTGGCATCTCCTTCCCCTACCCTCTCCTGAAAGCCAGGCAGAGGAGCATGAAGGAAAAGTAGTGGGTGTGTCTAGTACCTCTTCACCAAGTTTGCAGCAATATCTGATTATCAAATAAGGATCTATACTTGTGAGAGAAGGTGGAATATGAAGGAAACCCTGGCTTTCATCTTAGTGTACTGAAGTACAATGAAGTGATATTAGACAGAGTGTGGAAGATGAGGAGAGACAAGCAGAGCATGTGGTAAGATGGCATCTCCTGAAGTGGACCCAGTGGAGCAACCACCGTTTGGCTGTTGGTAGCACATGAGATATTGATGATTAAAGTTTACGATCCAATATATTCTCCCATAGAGTCTATTAGCACTGAATATGGAATTATTTATTTCTACATTACAAAGACTATGAACACTGAAGCTTACCAAGGTTTACTTTATAAGTGGTAGCTAATAACCATAGTTTATTATTGTACAATCTCAAATTACCCATTTTAGTGCTATTTAAAGTTTTTGTGATAGAAACACTGTATACTCTTAATTTTTGTTACATTTGTTTATTGTGTGTGTGCACGCAAGCGTGCATGAAAGTGTGTGTGTGTGTATGTGGGTTCATGCACATTCCATAGTGTGTGTGTGGTCAGAGAACAACTTTCAGAGTCAGTTCTCTCTTTTTACCATGTACCAGGGATCAAAACATGGGTGGTCAATCTAAGAGGTGTGCACTTTTACCCACTGAGCCAACTTCTTGATCCTATGGTCTTGAATTTATAAGGATAAAACACAGTATCTTTGACAATAGAGTTGTGCAGAAAATCATCTAGACCTTACTCTTAGTTGTAAAATTTCAGTAGTTTAGTGAAGCTTGACTCACTGATTAGCAGTCTCCCTTTCCTCATACTTGCAATAGTTCCAATCCTACCCTTTAATCCTATGCATTTGACAATTTTTGATACCTTGTATAAATAGAATCTTGCATTTCTTCTGTGTATAGCTGGCTTATTCCATTTGCCATAATGACCTCAGGGCTTATATATGCTCATGTATATTGCAGTTTTCCTCCCTTTTAAGGATGAATAAATTCTGTTGCTCTACATTTTTGCAATTATTCTCAGGTTGAAGGACATTTAGGTTGTTTCTGCATTCCAGAAACAAATAATGACTAGGGTTTCAATGAACATGAGAATGACCACATTTTCAGACACAAATTCTATTTCTTTGTCTACCTCAGAGTGGGGGTATGTAAGGCTCATGTCCTATACTCATTGCACTTTTGTAATGTAATATTTTTTACTTGTGTCTTGAAACTTTAACATATGATATAATGTATTTTGATCATATCCATCTAGCTATCTGGAATACCACACACACACACACACACACACACACACTGTATAATTCTCCTATCTTCTTGTGCCTCTTTGTTTATTTGCTATTATTATTATAGCATCCTGTGTCCTGTCAGTGATCTCTGTTTTATGCCTATGTATGAAGCCATATATGGGCTCGTGGACACATCTACAAAGAAGAGGGTCTCACCCTTCCTCAGCTGTCATTAAGTTCCAGTAGCCTTTCCCCCAAAGATGAGGCAACAGGTCCCTTCTCTATCTGTGTTGGGATTTTGATTAACTTGATCTTGTGTAGCTAACCATAGGTGCTGTGAAATTATGCGTGCTACAGCCATGTCATGTCCAGAATTCTATTGGCCCTATACTTGTTGCCATTTTAAAGTCACAGGCACTGCAGTACATAAGTAGTGGTTCGTCGCTGGTTCCACTGGTCATATGTGTCTCTTGTTTGGAAAATTCCCCATTCACATACTGTGCCCATTTGGAGTTTGAGTGGGGTTTTTCAATTGAATGGTTAGAATTATCCATATATTCTGGACCTTCAACATATATTGGATCTACACCTGGGGAGTCAGAAAAGGCAATGACAAGAGCTTGGAATGCTTTAGGGGTCTCATAGACAACACTGACAAACAATTATATTCTAAACATATATTGGAATGGTAACAATTTATCTAATCTGAAAGCATTCTTTTCTTTTTTCATCATATTATTTGGTGGACAAAGATTTTCATTTTGAAGATGTTTCATTTATATATAATTTAAAATTTTTCATTTGAAAGCTTGGGGTATATCAAAACTAAGAGTTCACACTGATGTATCAGTGGTGATCATAGTTAATCCTTTTTTTAATGTTATGTGAATTGGTGCTTTTCCTGTATGTATAACTGTGTAAGAGTGTCAGATCTTGGAATTACAGACATTTGTTAGCTGCTATATGGATGTTGGGAATTGAACTCAGGTTCTCTGGAAGAACAGTCACTGTTCTCACCTGTGGAGCCATCTCTCTAGTCCCCCCAGTAGCCATTTCTAAGGGTTTTAACATATGTGTGTGCATTTATGTGTGCATGTCAATAGGACATTTTGATTTCTAAGTTCACCAAGTGCCCATTCATTCCTTTGCATGTAGAAACACATTTGTATTAGTACTATGTGTTGAACAAGTATATCCTACTTTTCTGAATGAACTTGATACCAGTTTTGGAAATAAAGCTAGACTCTGTTTTAGTCCACTGGTGTATCTGTGATTCCTTATGGCAGGGCTTCATTTTTCAATTACTATAGCCCTGTATCACTGCTTGCATTTAATCCTACTAGCTCGGCCTGCAGTCTGTTAGATTAAATATCCCATTCAGTTAGATTAAAATTCATCATTTTCCTCCATATGCTTGAAAACACCAATCAAATATATCATAGATAGGTAGTACAGACTTGTGATACTTTCATTAAGAAAAAAAATGCTTTGGTACATTGGCTTTATGATATATAGCCTAGTACATTGACCTATTATCTCTTGAAACAGAACCACTAAATGAGTAAAAATGGTGATATCCAAGTTCAAGTAAAGGAAGATAGAGAAATAATGGACCTGAGAACTCCTAATTTTACCATGGTCTGAAAATGTTTAAGGCAGAGACAACCATATTTGAAAATTTTTAACATCAAAACATTTTTTAAAAAATTAACTATCTTTTTATTTTATCTATAAGAGTGTTGTATCTCCCTGTACATACATATGTGTGTTTATATATACATACTATATATACATACATATATATATATATATATGTATACAGAATGTCTTGTGCCAACAGTGGTCAGAGAAGGGCTACAGAGGCTATAGATCCCCTGAAAGTGAAACTAAGGATAGTTGTGAAACACCATGTGAATGCTGGGCACTAAATCTGGGTCTTTTCCCAGAACAGTAGATACTCTTAACTAACTGCTGAAGCATCTTTCTAGACCGACATCATAATATTTGTGGTGGAGTTTTCTAAAATGTACCTGCTAATATAGTGGCAGTTGTAAGTTTTCTCCAAGGCCCCGAGGTTGCTAGGTCTCTAGTACCAGGCATGATTTCCCTCTACTTATGGAGGTCTCATGTCCAAATACAGAGTGGTTGGTTACTGCCAATTTGTGTATGCCTCTACTACACCCTTAGGGCTTTTTGCCATGCTGTTTGTTGTTTTGGCTCAGGAGCATTATACCTGGACAGGACAACTGGTTGTTTCTCTCCTCCGGAAGCTTGCATGAAAATTCCTGGGACCATGAAGGCCAGTCCTCATGGAAGAGACTTACAAAGAAGCATCAGCTCTGGGACTCCTGAACTCTGTGTCTGAAGTTCATGATGTCCTCAGCAATAGGAATTTACCTTCTACACCTGGGGAGTCAGAAAAGGCAATGACAAGAGCTTGGAATGCTTTAGGGGTCTCATAGACAACACTGACCAACAATTATATTCTAAATACATGTCATTATACCTACACATAAGTGTACTCCTTACCCATCATCAAGAAAATACCTCTTTGTAATAGAAAATAATCATTATAGAAAAGCACAGCCAATCAAAATTCAATGTTGTGGAGCCCTGTCCAAATGGATACATCTATAAAAAAAAACTCTTTATCTAAGGCTCCAGGATAATTTTAGAAGAGGGGAGAAAAGATGGTAAAAGCCAAAGAATCAGGGAATTTGCTGTGATATTGTGTTTCCTAGAAATGTCCTACTCTACACTCATGAAGTTTCACTAACTTGACTGCCTAAAAATAGGCTGAACAAGCAAAATAAAAGACATGCTAAAGTGTATGAGACAAAATCTATAAGGTCCAAACTTATGCAAGGAACACTAGGCAGCTAAGGAATTCTGAGAGTGAGAGGAATAGTCCCCTAGGAAAGAACGTAGCAACTAATTATAATATGTAATTATAAACATATAAATACACATTTATATGTTTGTAATAATAATTAATGTAAAAGAACCATGAATTTAAAAGGATGGGTATATGGGGAGTTTTGGAACAAGGAAAGAGAAGGGAGAAATGATGTAATTATATATTATTGAAAACATAAAAGCAGTAATTAAAAATATAATTCACCTTCTAATTGAAGTATGCATAGTAATAACTTTAAAAATTTATATCAGGATATGTCTAAGTTATTTTTACATTTGTGTGATAAGGCACCATGGACAACTGATATAAAGAAGAGTTTCTTTGGGTTCATGGTTCCCAAAGGCTAGAAGACATGGTGGTAGGTAGAAGATATGGCAGCATTAAGCTGAGGGCTCACATCTTTATCCACAGTCTGGAACAGAGAGAATGACCTGGGAATGGCATGAGTCTTTTAACACTCAAAGCCTAGTTAGCACAAATGACATAGCTCCTCCAACAAGGCCAAACCTCCTAAACATACCCAAAAATGCTGCAAAATGAAGACCAAATATTAAAATGCCAGAGAGTATGGAGGAACATCTCATTCAAATGACTACTACAGGAAAGATATTTTTCTCCATTACTAGATCTCAGAAAAATTATAATTATTTTTAGCTTGCATTTGATAGATAGTTATTAGCCTCTGATTTAAATACCTGGTGAAGTTGCTATCTGGTAAAATCTTTAAATAAAGAATCTTTAAAGAGAGAATGCATTAAAAATTCCTTATTGTTTATTTATTTGTATGTGTGTTACTTGAATGAGTATATGTGTATAAACTGGCTGATTTTTCTACTCTTAAGAGATATGAGGACCAGGGTTGGTCTGTGGTGCTTGTCCCCAGACACTCCTTAGCAGACAGGACTAGGGTTTGGCAGTGAGGGGCTCTGCCAGCCGCTCCTAAAACAGAAGACCTTGCATGGCCACCCACCTCCAGAGAAAAGTGCATCATCAGAGAAGGACTGAGGACTTGAAATTCAGACTCCTGCACAGAGCAGAGTCAGAGAGTGAGCAGACCCCTTGGTCAAAGGAGACAGGAGACACACAAGCACTCTTGCCACAACTGACTAGGAGCCACCTAATCATGAACCACTGAAGCCTTGGGCAGACACCAGTGCAAAACACATATAATAATGTAAAGAACAAAAAGGCAACTCCAGAAGAAAGTGGTGGTTCTACAACTATAAGAATTGAACAGAGCAATGAAGAGGAAGCAGAAGAAAGCAATACCAAAAACACCTTTAGGAAGATCATTGAAGCCTTCAAAGAAGACATGAAAATTCCCCTTAAAGAAATAGAAGAAAATACAAACAAAAAATTGGAAGAGATGAACAAATCCTTGAAAGAAAACCAAGAATAGGTAATCCAAAAATTGAAACAAACATTCCTGGAACTGAAAACTGAAATAGAAGCAATAAAAAAGGCACAAAATGAGGCAAAGATGAAAATAGAAAAACCTGAAGAAAAGAGCTGGAAAAACAGATACAAACCTAACCAACAGAATCCAAGAGATGGAAGAGATAATCTCTGAAGTGGAAGACTCAGTAGCTCAAATACATATATCAGTCAAAGAAAATACTAAAACCAAAAAAGCCATAACACAAAATGTTCAGGAACTCAAGAACACCATGAAAAGACCTAAATTGAGAATAACAGGAATAGAAGAAGGAGAAAAATATAAGCTCAAAGGCACAGATAATGCATTCAATAAAATCATAGAATAAAACTTGCCTAACATGAAAAAGGAAATGCCTATAAAGATACAAGGAGCTAGCACAAACCAAATTGATATGACACCCCAAAAGTCAGTGCGCCACATAATAATCAAGCCACAAAACATACAGAGCAAAGAAAAACTTATAAAAGCTGCAAAAGAAAAGAGTCAAATTACTTGTAAAGGCAGACCCATCAGAATAACACCCGACTATTCAATGGAAATGATGAAAGCTAGAAGGGCTTGGTCAGAAGTTATACAGTCACTAAAAGAGCATGGCAGCCAAACTAGAATACTATACCCTGCAAAATCATCAATCACCATAGATGGAGTAAACAAATTATTTCATGACAAAGTCAGACTGAAACTATACCTATCTACAAACCCAGCCCTCCAGAAAACTTTAGAGGAAAAACTCCAACTTAAGGATCCCAGATACACCCATGAAACCAAAAACAATTATTAATACCACAGAAGAATACCCCAGAGAAAGGAAATACAAAAAGTTATCACTAAAAGTAACAGGAAATGTCAATCAGTGGTCACTAATATCCCATAATGTCAATGGACTCAACTCACCTATAAAAAGATACACACTAACAAGATGGATACAACAGAAGCAATCCTTCTGTTGACTACAAGAAACACACCTCAACCACAAAGACAGACACAGGCTCAGAGTAAAGGGCTGGAAAAAGATTTTCCAAACAAATGACCTTAAGAAACAAGCTGGTGTTGCCATCCTAATATCTAACAAAGTAGACTTCAAATTAAAATCAATTAAAAGGGACCAAGTTGGACATTACTTATTCATCACAGGAAAAATTGGTGAAGAGGAAATTTCAGTCCTGAATATTTATGCCCCCAATATAAGGGCTCCTGTATATGTAAAAGAAACACTGCTAATGGTCAAATTCCACACCAATTATCACACCCTAATAGTGGGAGACTTCAATACACTATTTTCAACCATGGATACGTCAACCAGACAGAGACTCAACAGAGAAGTAAGGAGTCTAATGGAGGTTATGATGCAAATGTATTTAATAGATATCTACAGAAGCTTCCAAACAAATGCAAAGGATATACTTACTGCACAGCTCCTCATGGAAGTTTCTCTAAAATTGAACACATAATTGGTCATAAAACAAATATCAACAGATACAAAAAAATGGAAATTAACCCCTGTATAATATCAGACCACCAAGGCCTAAAGTTAGAGTTCAACAATATCAAAAATCACAGAAAGCCTATGAACTCGTGGAAAATAAACATCACTCAGCTGAACCACATCTGAGTCAAGGAAGAAATTAAGAAAGTAATGAAAGTCTTCCTAGAGTTTAATGAAAATGAATCCACAATGTACCCAAACTTGTGGGATACAATGGAAGCAATCTTAAGAGGAAAATTCATAGCATTAGATGCCTATATGAAAAACCTAGAGAAATCCCACACTAGAGAATTAACAGCTCAGCTGAAAGCCTTAAAACAATTAAAAGCAAACTCACCTAGGAGTAGACAGCAGGAAATAATCAAACTTAGAACTTAAATCAATGTAATTGAAACAAAAAGAACAATACAAAGGATCAATGAATCAAAGAGTTGGTTCTTTGAGAAAGTCAACAAGATATATAAGCCCTTATCCAAAGTAATCAAAAAGCAGAAAGAGAGTTTCTGAATCAACAAAATCAGAAATGAAAAGGGGGACATAACAACAGACCCCCAGGAAATACAGATCATACATTGAAAATCTATATTCCACAAAAATGGAAAACCTAGGAAAAAATGGACAACTCTTTGGACAGAAACAATTTACTACAATTAAATGAAGAACAGATTAATTACCTAAACAGGTCTATAACCCTTAAGGAAATTGAAGCTGTCATTGAAAGCTTCCCCAAAAATAATAGCACAGGTCCAGACTGTTTCAGTGTAGAATTCCACCAGACATTCAAAGAAGAATTACTACCATTACTCCTCAAACTATTTCACACAGTAGAAACTGAAGGAATATTGCCAAATTCCTTTTATGAGGCCACAATTACCTTAATATCAAAGCCACTCATAGACACAACAAAGAAGGAGAATTACAGACCAATTTTTCTAATGAATATTGATGCTAAAATTCTCAACAAAATTTTGGCAAACTGTATGCAACAATATATAAGAAATATCATCCACCATGACCATGTAGGCTTCATCCCAGAAATTCAGGGATGGTTTAACATACAAAAAAACATAAATATCATCCATCATATAAACAAAAAAGGAACAAAACCACATGATCATCTCCTTAGATGCTGAAAATGCCTTTGAAAAAAATCTAATACTCTTTATGACAAAAGTTTGGAGGGGACTGGGTGCTGTCTACAGAGCGAGTCGCAGCACACTATGTAGCAGGCACAGATAAAGTCTGCCTGTCATGTTCCCCCCAGCTCCTGTTGAGGGAATTTGCATTGCTACCCACCTCCACCTACAACTGTGCTAACAGAGAACAACTGGGATCCCTATCAGACAGACTTAGACCCAGCCCAGAGAAGTGACAGGAGGCACACAAGCCTGAGTGCCACAACTGACCAGGAGCCACCTAATCATGAACCACTGAAGTCATGGGCAAACGTCAGTGCAAAAACTAACATAATAATACAAAAATCAACAAGATAACTCCAGAAGAAAGTGGCGATCTTACAAATACAAGACCTGAATTGAGCAATGAAGAGAAAACAGAAGGAAGCAACACCAAAAATTACTTTTTGATGTTCATCGAAGCTCTCAAAGAAGATATGAAAAATAGCCTTAAAGAAATAGAAGAAAATACAAACAAAAAATTGAAAGAGATAAACAAATCTATGAAAGAAACATGCCAGGAAATAAAAGCTGAATTAGAAGCAATAAAAAAGGCACAAAATGAGGCAAAGATGGAAATAGAAAACCTGCAGAAAAAAGCTGGAACCACAGATACAAGCATAACAAACAGAGTTCAAGAGATGGAAGATAGAATCTCTGAAGTAGAAGACTCAGTAGCTCAAAAAGATATATCAGTCAAAGAAAATAGTAAAACTAAAAAAGCCATGAATCAAATTGTTCAGGAAATCTGGGACACCATGAAAAGACCTAATTTGAGAATAATAGGAATAGAAGAAGGAGAAGAATACCAGCTGAAAGGCACAGATAATGTTTTCAATAAAATCATAGAAGAAAACTTTTCTAACCTGAAGAAGGAAATGCCTATAAAGATACAAGAAGCTTACAGAACACCAAATAGATATGACCCCCAAAAAAGTCAGCGTGCCACATTATAATCAAGCCACAAAACATACAGAACAAAGAAAAAATTTTAAGAGCTGCAAAAGAAAAGGGCAAACTCACATATAAAGGCAGACCCATCAGAATAACGCCTGACTAGTCAGTGGAAATGATGAAAGCTAGAAGGACTTGGTCAGAAGTTATTCAGATGCTAAAACAGCATGGCAGCCAAACTAGAATACTATACCCTACAAAATTATCAATCACCATAGATGGAGTAAACAAATTATTTCATGACAAATCAGACTGAAACAATACCTATCTACAAACCTAGCCCTCCAGAAAACTTTAGAGGAAAAACTCCAACCTAAGGACCTTAGATACACCCACGAAATCACAAACAATCAATAATTCCACAGAAGAATACTCCAGAGAAAGGAAATACAAACAAGTTACCACCAAAAATGGCAGGAAGTATCAATCAATGGTCACTAATTTCCCTTAATATCAATGGTCTCAACTCTCCTATAAAACATCACAAACTAACATGATGGATACAACAAAAGAAACCATCCTTCTGTTGCCTACAAGAAACACACCTCAACCGCAAAGACAGACAAAAGCTTAGAATAAAGGGTTGGGAAAAGATTTTCCAGTCAAATGGTCCTAAGAAACAAGCAGGGGTTGCAATCCTAATATCTAACAAAGTAGACTTTAAGCTAAAAGCAATTAAAAGAGACAAAGATGGTCACTACTTAAACATCACAGGAAAAATTGGTCAAGAGGAGATTTCAATGTTGAATATTCATGCCCCTAATATAAGGGCACCTACTTATGTAAAAGAAACACTGCTAAAACTAGAATCCCACATCAATTCTTACACCCTAATAGTGGGAGACTTCAATACCCCAATTTCAACCCAGGATAGATCAACCAGATAGAGTCTCATCAGAGAAAGAAAGAGTCTAAAAGAAGTTAAGATGCAAATGGATTTAATAGATATCTACAGAAGCTTCCACCCAAACCCAAAGGAATATACATATTTCACAACTCCTCATGGAACTTTCTCCAAAATTGACCACATAATTGGTCATAAAGCAAATATCAACAGATACAAAATAAAAATGGAAATAATCCCTTCTAACGTATCAGACCACTAGGGCCTAAAGTTAGACTTCAGCAACATCAAAATCCAAAGAAAGCTGACCAACTCATGGAAACTAAACATGACTCAGCTGAACTATCTCTGGGTCAAGGAAGAAATTAAGAAAATCAAAGTCTTCCTAGAATTAAATGAAAATGAATCTACAATGTATCCAAACTTGTGGGACACAATGAAAGCAGTCTTAAGAGGAAAATTCATAGCGCTAGACGCCTATATGAAAAACCTTGAGAAATCCCACACTAGAGACCTAACAGTGCAGCTGAAAGCCTTAGAACAGTTAGAAGCAAACTCACCTAGAAGGAGTAGATGGCAGGAGATAATCAAACTTAGAGCGGAAATCAACACAATTGAAACAAAAAGAACAATACAAAGAATCAATGAATCTAAGAGTTGGTTCTTTGAGAAAGTTAACAAGATAGATAAGCCCTTAGCCAAACTAATCAAAAAACAGAGAAAGAGTGTCCAAATCAACAAAATCAGAAATGAAAAGGGGGACATAACAACAGACCCCCAGGAAATACAGAGAATTATCAGGTCATATTTTGAAAATCTGTATTCCACAAAATTGGAAAACCTAGAAGAAATGGACAGCTTTCTGGACAGGCACCATCTTCCAAAATTAAATGAAGACCAGATTAATTACCTAAACAGGCC
>PVIH01025917.1:0-19720 GCA_004025045.1 Sigmodon hispidus | reverse complement strand
AGGAGGAGGAGGAGGAGGAGGAGGAGGCCAGTCATTGCCATCACCGCTCCATCTGGCCTTACCCCTGGTCCCATGTTGGCTCAGTTCATCCTCACCTCGTTCATGCACACTAGGGAGGAAGGAAAGGCACCATCACTACCCCACTTTACAACAAAGAGCCAAAGAGGCATATAGGATCCTAGGGCAGCAACCAATGGCTCTCATTCAGAAAGAGCAAGATGGACAACATTCTAGAACCCAAAAGATGGATTCTTAGAACAGGTGAAAATATCCTGACCTCCCTGGCTCTCACCCTCCTTGCCCTATTTCCTAGATACGCCTTCTTCTTGCCAAAGTCAACTGGAAACCAGGGCAAGAGATAATAAACTTCATGTCTCCTGGGCACAGAGCAGAGACGAGCTGGGCTAACAGAGATCCTACCTGCAACAGTTAGCCTGCACTGCCAGGGACCAAGAGGTCTGGATTGAAATTTGCTCTTCTGCTATGTGATCCAAAAAGACTTTCAGGTCCAATTCTTGCTTTCTTTGAGGAGGAGGTTCTCCTTTGAAGCCCTCCACAGCGATGGTGCCTCAGCCAATCTCTGTTTCTGCTGCTAACGCTACCCTGAAGCCTACGCCCAAAGCTCCATGGCATGCAGACCTCCCTGGGTCCCTAAGCAGCCCCCTCTCAGATACTTGATAGACACCCCCACTCCTCTGTCCTCTTAGGATTTAGGTCAAGACCCTCTTTAGGTCTCAGGGGTGACTCCTTCCTTCCCTAGGACAGCTCAGGTGCCTTCTCCCCCTTCCTCTGCTAACACCCTCCTAGATCCTTGGGGATTCTGAGCCTTCTCTAGCCTTTAAGGCCATGGTTCTCAATCTTCCTAATGATGTGCCCCTTTAATTCAGTGGTGTTGGCCCCCAACCATAAAACTATTCTGTTACTACTTCATAACTGTAATTTTGCTACTGTTATGAATTGTAATGTAAATAACTGATATGCAATCTGCAAATGGGTCACGACCCTCAGGTTGAGAACTTTTGCTCTAGGGCCTCTATACTGGGTGGAGTAGGCTCTTTTCTTGCCTTCCCACCCCACCCAACTCTACCTCACCCAAGTTTCTCCAAGCTAGAGGATGCCCCACCCAGCTTTTTCAGGAAAAAAAAAAAAATCATGGAGAGTTAGCAGCAAGCCAGAGCTCATAACCAGAAATTAGGAAGACATGCCCCGAAGCACAGATGGTTGTCTCGAGCCTCTGGAACTTAGAGATGTATACCAAGTACACAGAGAAATGGACCCAAGGCACGCAATGAACTGGACCATAACAGACCCAGAGTCAAAGATAAAGAAAACCAGAGACACAGACAGCCTGACAAGGTGAGAGACAGGCCTACAAAAAGCCCTGAGAAATGTGCATTTGCTGTGTGACCAGACATCCATCAAGCCAGGTATCCAAACAGTAGCCAAGCTCAAATTTCAGGGCGGGGGGGGGGGGGGGGCCTGAGGAGATAGCTCAGAGGTTAAGAGCACTGACTGCTCATCTGGAGAACCCTGGTTCAATTCCCAGTAACCACATGGCAGCTAACAACTGTAACTTCAAGATCTGGCACCCTCACAGACACGCAGGCAAAACATCAATGCACATAAATAAATTTAAAAAAAAGAAGAAGAAAAATAGAGCCAGCATTCTGGAGGCAGAAACAAGTGGATCTGAGTTTGAGGCTAGCCTGGACTACAGAGCAAGTTCCAGGACAGCCAGGACTACACAGTGAACTGTCTCAGAAAAAGAAAAGAAGACGGCTCCTTCAAAGCTGTGGTGTGTGTTATGCTGGCATATCAGAATTTCCATGATCGCCACCAGGGAGGCTGGACACGCTGTAAAGAGTAAGGATTTTATTGTTACATACCAGCTCCCCACGAACCTGGGTAGATAGCCTAATTCTGGCACAGCAGAAAGGCTATGGACCCCAAGCCCTGACGGGCGCGCGCGGGGGGGGGGGTGTCTTTAAAACAAAACATACGTAAGCAAGATGCGACACACCTTGGCATCCCAGGATTGGGCAAAGGGGTAAGGTACAGTGGCAACTGGCGCGAATCCAACTTTTGAATCCACTGGCTGCTGCGTTCACTTGCAGACCTGGGCCCTGGCCCCACGTATCAATGTGCCAATGAATCCAGGTCCTTACAGTGTGGATTTCAAGCACAGAGGAAGAGCCCTTGCACTAGACCTGAGATACAGCTGCCCTTCCATGGAGACAATTCTCCCTAGCTTTCCTGAAAATAAGTTCTGTGAAATGAAGGAGAAAGTTCCTTACAGGTAGTAAAATGTTTTCCTTCTAGAATTTGCTAAAGACCATATCTTTGCCTATTCGGAGTGGAGTATTCATGGGGAGTTCCTTGCCTGGAGGGGTCACAAGGTGACCTGTTTGCTCTCACTGCTCCTGTTTCTAACCAGGTCTCACAGTCCAGCCATCATATTTCCATTCCCAACTCTACCTTGCACACTGTGGCCTGATTTTGCCTCTCATACTTGTCCCAAGAGCCTCGAAGGGTCGACACAGAAGAGGAAATCACCACCCCACTTTCTTCTTCCCTGCTCAATAAACTCACAATTGTGGAAGGAATCTCAGGTGAGAGACGTTTTTGATTCAATCATCTTCCCCAAACAGCCCCAGCACCTCTACCCACCTCCTCTCCATCCTGGCCCTGTGAGTAAAGTCAAGAGTCCTGAGTTTCCTGACTCTAGTCACTGGTAAGCCCACCTATAGTTTTATTTGCATTTATTGTTTTGTGTGTGTGTGTGTATGTATGTATGTGTGTGTATGATGTGTGTGTCTCTGTGTGTGTATATGATGTGTGTGTGTTTGTCTCTGTGTGTGTATATGATGTGTGTGTATGATGTGTGTGTCTGTGTGTGTATGGTGTGTGTGTGCGCGTGTGTATGATGTGTGTATGTACACATGTATGATGTGTGTGTCTGTGTAATGTGTGTGTCTGTGTGTGTGTATGGTGTGTCTGTGTGTGTATGATGTGTGTGTCTCTGTGTGTGTGTATATGATGTGTGTGTCTGTGTGTGAGCAGGCCAGAGTGCAAATGTGGCACTCAGGGGGCAACTTTTGAGGAGTTGATTCTTCCTTCCAGCCTTGGGTTCCAGAGATCAGGCTTACTTTGTCAGACTTGAGGGCAGGTTCCTTTACCTAGTGAGCCATCTCGCCAGCCTATGTTAAGCCCTTCTAATGAATCAGGTCCTTTTATTAACCCCAGTGTCACAGATAGGGAAGCTAAGGTTCGGAGAAAGAACACAAACACACCAGAGAGGCTACCATGGATCCCAGGTTCCAGTCATGGCACCTGAAAGCCTCTTGTCAGGCACGCACTGGCTGACTGGCGGGATGGGGCCGGGTCATGGATGGAAGGGGTCCCAAGGAGAAACTGGTATAAATGGCTGTTAAAGAAAACTGGTTTGGTGTGATGAATGAAACTGTAAAGGTACCTTCTCCTCCCAAGGTTCACCATTCTTCCCCTTCAGGGTCTGGGAAAGGGACACGCCCTCTGGCTCAGGTCTCTCCAGCATTCCAGACATGCTTCTCCCACCCACTCCCAAGTCACAGTCCTAGCTGTCTTCTAAGTCTGCCTCCGCCCCTTTCTGGGCCTGGAGCTCATCTGTGAAGGGACTAGAGAGCCTTGGGAAAGCACAATTGTGCAGGCCCAAGAGCCTCCAGATCCTACAGGGTTAACTCTGCAAAAAGGTTTTCCTCATATTTCTGGTGAAATTTAAGTCAGATAGAGTAGGAAGCTGGAAACGAGGCACTTCCTGGGCTCAGGTGTGCTAGGCTAGTCACCCAACCAGACTAATGAGGCAGCCAAAGGGGACTCAGGTAAAAGCAGAGGTCTTGGTTCAGGCAGGTGACTTTAGATTGTATGGTGAAATAGAAAAGCCAGGGGCCCAGAGCGTAGCCAGGAGTAAAGGCAGAGTGTTGTGATGGGGGTGTCTGGACAGGGCAGGGTCTACAGAACCTGGGTGCAGATGAAGAAGTGCACATGAGGACCATGGAAAGAGCCCTGTTCTCTCTCAGGGAGGCTCCCCTGAGGGACCTGTGTGGACCTGTCGGTTTTGCTAAAACTGCTGCCTCCAAAGTCTGGATGAAGCTTTAGCACCTGGAGGGGACAGTGCAGGTCCTCAGTCTAACCGGCCTCTCCATAGGGAGTTACTCAGTCTCTGCAGAGTTCTGCCCGCCTTAGGGACTTCAAATTTCCTTCCTGGGGAGGGTGATGAGATGGAAGAATCCAGAAAAATGCTCAAGAGGGTGAAGCTGGGAATCACTGAATATAAGCTGAGATTTGAGTCTAAAGGAGACACCTGGGAGCTTGTGGTCAAACAAAAAAAATAGCAGACTTTGATGTGGTGGCATATGCTTTTGATGCCAGTGGGGATCTCTGTGAGTTCAAGGCCAGCCTGATCTACATGGGGAACTCAGGATAGTCAGGGCTACATAGACTCGGTCTCAAAACAAAAAACAAGCAGAAAGGCACAGTTCCTGTCATATGAATACACTTTATTCTTTCTTTATAAAAGGCAACAGTACATTGCTGATTGGAGAAAGGAAGGAAACCCCTTTAAAAAGGGTCTCCTACCACTATTCTTAAGACTGTAACATATATATATGTATGCATATATTTATATATTAAAAAAACAGAAAACATAAAATGTACAGCCTGGACTTGACCCCCATTCCAATGCTTATCTTATGTCAGAAAAACATTACACAAGCCCTACTCAGGGGCCACAGCTCCAAACATGAGCTATGCCATCATTTCCCCTGCTCTGAAGCCTAGAAACCCATTGTAAAAAAGAGCAGACACACACATTCAGAGGTACTTCAGGGTGCACCTCCATACGGAGCCCTGGAAGCATGCAAGCTCTGGTACTGACCTCACCCCCTTCCCCTGGGTTCCTTTGAACTGCTAGGGTCTGTTTTGAAAATTTGGTCCCTTGCCCTGAATGCCTGGAAACACACACACACATACACACACACACACACACACTGCACATTCTTTTCCTTTGGGAAAACGAAAGGGTGTCTGGTCCTACTTGCTAGACTCAAGAGTGGAGACCTAATGTCTTATTGGGCAGAATTTAGAAGAAATTCTGGAAGGGCCATCCAGCAGGGGTGGTGGCTAGAGGGAGCATCTTAGCCTGTGAGAGGCATCACGGGGTGGGGTGGGGGGACTTTTAGGAAGTGGCCCACACACAGTCAGTAGAAACTTGAGAGTGAACAACGAGGTGGCTGCTGCCCACTCAGATCTGTTCTTTGTGCTTCATGTGAGCCAGCTTCACATTCTCATCCTCAGTGGAGGGTGGGGGCTGCTCCAGATGGCAACCGATCATGAGCTGATACACGAAGACACCAGCAATGGAGCCCAGGAGTGGAGAGACAATGGGTACCCACCACCAGTGGCGGCCGGTCCTGGAGGGAGATACAGGTAGTCAGAGACAGGTAGGCGGGGCAGAGGAAAGGCAAGCTGAGCGGAGGCAACTGTACTCACGTGAAGACTTCTGAGCCCCAGCCAGCTAGAGCAGTGAAAAGGCGAGGGCCAAAGTCACGGGCAGGGTTGACAGCGTAGCCAGAGTTGAAGCCCATAGAAGTTCCAATGACCAGGACCACAAGGCCCACGGTGAAGGCCTCCAGGCCGCGAGGGACAGGGTTGTTATAGGGATCAACAATGGCCAGCACACACACGATGAGGGAGGCAGTGCCTATGAACTGCAGAGCAGAGAGAACAAGGTGAGAGAGAGCTCCTTTCCTATGCTCCAACCTCCCTTCTCTGCCTTCCCCCCCTGATCCTAGGATGCTTGCTGTAAGCACAGCAATGCAGTATGCCTTACAAAAAACCTGCCACCATGTTCCGGGGTTTGGAGTCCCCACAAATTGAGAAATCCTGCCACAATCAAGGAGTATTGTTCAGAACAAGTCTGTTCCTTTGCATTTGTCCCTCATGTCCCCAATCCATACCTGATCAAAGAAGCCATTGACCATGTCCAAGTGTCCGGAGGGGTAGGTGGCGAAGATGCCAGCGGTGCCATTCGGGCCGGAGACGAAAAGCTCATTGTTGGCAAAGGCCCAGATTGCATCTGGTGACAGATTAGACCCATGTGAGGGCAGAGAGAGCCCCCCTCTCAGACCTGCCCTCCCCACCCTTCCAGGGGTCATGGGTAAGCTTATTACTCTGGAGGCACAGGGAGCAGGGCGGGTGGAGGACCTGAGACTCGGTTGTTGCCTGACTTGTTTCTTTCCCTTAGAGCCCCCAACCTGGGCCTGAGTGTTAATGAGTCATGAGCCCTGGGCCTGGGCAGGGCCAGCTGTCATCAGCAGGACTGGTGCCAACAAGTACTTAAAAGAGAAAGAAGGGCAGGGTGGGAAATGCTTACCATAGTACAGCCCAAAAACGATCCCAGCACCCAAGAAGGCCCCCAGTGTCTGTGCCAGTGTGTAGATGGGCAGCTTGATCCAGGGCTCACGGGCCAGGAAGCACATGGCAAAGGTCACAGCAGGATTCAAGTGGGCTCCTGAGGAGACGGGGTAGAACCTGTGAGCTACAGCCCACCACCATAGGGAGGCCAGGGCGCCATGCGCTCCTCCCTTCCGGGCTGCAGGAAGGTGAACTGTGTCACAGCCTGCCTGGTAATCTTGGATTCCACCCTTGTCTCCAAAGGTCCCAAAGTCGAGGGTTGCTATAAGGACCCGCACTGGAGGGTGCCCCTCCCTCTCTACTCTCTAGCCAACTTGTTGGCAATGCTGGCAAGGACTGAGGACTGAGGCTAGAGTTGAAGCCTTACCAGATACTTGGCCGGCCACCAAGATGGCAAGGGTGACGGCAAAGCCAAAAGCCAAGTTGATTGTGAGGAAGCCACCATGGGTGCCCCGGCTGAGTACCACCTGAGCCACAGAGCCACAGCCAAACATCTGTGTCAGAAAACAGAACAAATGAGGTCCCATTGAGAGCATCGACGACACCTGTCAGCACAGGAGACTGCAATGAACCCCAATCCTTCCTCCTGCAGTCCCAGCCTTCATCCACGAGGCGGGCACTGGTCAGGGGTATTCACTGGGAACCCAGATGGTTGAACAGTCACGGTTTTTCCTTGAAGGACGTGAGAGGGGGCCGGTCGCTAGAGCAGTTTCTGCCTCTGTCCTCCAGACATGGAGGTAGAAAGTACCTCAGCCCTGCACATACACCGTTCCGAAGCTGAGGTCATGGTGGAGGTGATGGGAGATACAGATTGGAGGAAGAACAAACTTGAGATTGAGTCTACTCCTGAGGCTAGAAATGTCTGAGCGCCTGACCCTCACCACGTTCCTCAGCAACCTCTGTCCCTCTCGGCACCTCCCCAGGCTAATTTCCCTCTTCTCCAGCCCTCCACCTCAGAATTCCAGCTCAGACCTGCCCAGAGTTCTAACACAAGGTTTGAAGAGGCTTTTCTCTCTAACGCCATTGAGGTCTGTTCCAACCTTCTGCCTGGGATAGGGGGACTAAAAGGAACTAGGGTCCCTCAGGTTCAGCATGTACAGACATGTTCAAAAGAGAAAACAGCCTCCAGCAACTGTAAATGCCATCCCGAGTCTCCAGGTCCTCAAGGCTTTTCCAGCCCAGCCCTGGGTCCTCTCACTTCTCCTTAACTCCAAGTGCTCTGCTGAGCAGGACCTGATCCCAGCACTCAGGAAGCAGAGGCAGGCAGATCTCTGGGAGTTCGAAGCCAGCTTGGTCTACAGAGTGAGTCCCAAGACAAACAGGGCCATGTAAAAAGACCCTGTCTAAACAAACAAAAGTGCCCTGCTGGCCAACAGGCTGTGCTCCATTAACTCTAATGGGCCCATGCCATCCATGTTCTGAGCTGTTAAGCACCGATCATTATCACTCAGATGAGACAGGAAAGCCAGTGGTGATGATGCAGGGCAAAAGTGTGCAGGCAGGTAAAGCAAAGGTCAGAGATTGTCAGAGTATGGGGTGGAGGCATGGGGAGGTCTGGGCACTATGCTCAGCCAGCTCTTTGCTGGCCTGAGCTCTTCGCCTGCCTGAGGCCAGGCCTGGCTTCGTGCCAAGAGGCCTGAGGGAGCTGTTCTCAAAGCCAGTTCCACCACCTTGGGGCTAATCTTCCTCTTCCTTCTCCACCCTCTTCCCCCCTGTCTCCAGGTTCTCAGCTAGCCCCTCACCTCACCCAACTATACACCTCACAGAAGAACTTTTCTCACCCCACAGACAGATTCTGACACTACAAAGTTCTGGATCCCCAACACAGGTACAAAAGTGCACAAGGAAGCCCTCACCCATCAGGGTATCCCCTAGGTCTGTCCTCCCCCCCAGCTCTGCTTTTCACTGACATCTGATATCGCACATCTACCTGAGCCTGAAAGCCTTCACCACAAATCCAGCACCCTCTTTTTGTGATCCGTGGATAAGCCAAATAATCCTGAGACTCAGTGAGGGCTGGCTGTTCTTTTCATTGGGGAGTTGACCTGAGACTTGGGAACGGATAAGGAGACCCTCTCTGAAGTGAAAGACACCTCCTCCCTTGTCCTTGCTGCTCCAAAACAGGTGGCTGGACTCACAAATGAAGATCGGGAAGAGCGGCCGGAGGGTGACAGTGTGCCCTGCACTCCCTTCTTGGCACAGGGGAGAGAGGGAATGGGGAGAACTGATAGTCTATGAAGTCAGGGCAGGTCTGGCCTCTTCCCCCAGCCTGCCCCACCATCCATCCGGTCATTTAACTGATCTATATTACCGAGGACCCAGGAGAGCACTGGAACTCAAGAAAGCCACCCACAGCCACGGAGGAAAACAAATGTAACAAAATGACATTGGTGACTGAAAATCAGAGTAACTGGGACAGGAAATGAACACCACAACTGCCTGTCAGACCAAGAAATGAACCCAGAGTTACCAAGAACTCAGGGCAAAACTGCAGAAACTCGGGCATGGAGGCTCACAAGGACCAAGAGTAACTGATCCAGAGGAAGGATCAAAAGGCCAGCAATCGTCGGAAGTACTAGAACGTGAGGGCCCCAAATCTAGAGGCACACACCTCATCCTCTGTTAGGGCCCTGTTTCCTCCCCACAATCGCTTATCTTCTTCACATTCCTTTCTTCCAAGTTTGCTGCTAGCAGCCCAAGAGACCTGCGCCCTCTGCCCCCACTGCAACTTTTGGACTTTCTGGGGCTTAATTATTCATCAGGGGTCAGACACCTAAGACCCAAATAACCTAATAAGGGGTCCGTTTGCCTTCACTGAGTCCTAGGGTTGGGGCTCTAGGAAGCTGGGAAGCAAAAGAATGGAGCAGGGAGGTCCCAAACTGCAGAGGTAGCCTGTGGTCTGGGTCCGCACTGGAAAAGTAAAGGAGCAGAGCTTCGTTTCCGAGAGTCAAGGCTATCAGGAACGGAGTTAGAACTGTGAAAAGGAGGGCTTTGGAGGTCAGCTTGACGCTGAGGGTTAAGCCTGGAGAGCAGAGGGAATTGGTCGGCTCACCCTGAAGACATTGTTCCTGGGAATAAGGAGTTGGGGAGCACGAGACTGGAAGAAGAAAGTGCTGTTAAGGTGCCTGCACTCACCACAAGGATGAGGGTCCCCAGGCACTCCGCCAGCGCCTGGCGAAGCAGCCGATAGCGGATATGGAGCATCTCCCCACAACGGTTCACCAGCTCCTTCTGTCGACCCATGGCAAGGCAGGCAGCGACACGGTGGCGTGCAGGTGAGAAGCTAGCGGCGGCGCCGAGAGCGGTGGCCCGGAGCCTAGGTGGCGCCCTTTATATGCACGGGAGAGCAGCTCCGCCCGCGAGTCCTACGGCAGAGACCTGCTAGGGCGGAGTACGGTCGCACCCACTCAGCCTAGCCTAAGGGCGCTGGTGGACGCGACGGGTAACAGGAGCAGGGAGGAAAGTCCTAAGGAGCTTTAAGGTTGGGTTGGCTCAGGAGGGCATTTAGGGGGAAGGAGTCTACTTAGGAAAGGACTGACTGAAAGTACTGTGAAAAAGGACCTGAAGCAAAAGCGATCTCCTAGGTTTACAGTAAGTCTTGTGTGCATCATCTCACGCTAGCAGTGAAACCTGTCATAATGGAGAGGAACCAGCTTGCTACAAAATGACCGGATTAGAGCAGGTTCTCAGTCAGGTGGCTGAAGAGGACGCTATGGGCCCCAAGTGGGAAGAGAACTCACAATGCCTACGCTGGTGGGCACGTGCATGCTGAGTTCTAACCTGAATTCACCAGCCCTCCTTGTGAAATTTGTCACATGATGCATGTGTTGGTCATTTATTCCATAGCTGTATTAACATGGCATGTGTCCCGTGTGCCTGATCATACTACCTTTGATGTGCACATGCCAGCTGGGGTAAGTGGACTTTCTCTTGTGGAGCCTTCCTGTACTATTCCAATGGCTCTTGAGGCTAAGCTGCGATTGTCCTGACATGCCACATCACCCTGCCAGCAGGGTGAATTCCAGCTGTTTTTAACTCTCTCCTTGCCCACCTAGCGGATCTCCAATCGAAGTAAATCTTTCCTTTTAAGTAATTAAGCTGGGGGCCAGGAGATGGGTCAGCAGGAAGAGGCTGACCTGAGTTTAATCCCTGAAACCCACACAAAGGCAGAAGAGGAGGATTAATCCCACACATTCATAGTGGTGCATGTCCCCACAAATATATTATAATTTTATTTGGAGACAGAGTCTTACTGTGTAGCCCTGGCTGACGGGAAACTCACCATGTAGACTGGTCTTTGAACTCACAGAGATCTGCCTGCTTCTGCCTCCCACATGCTGGGATTAAAGACATGTGCCTTCACATCCGGCGTAATTAATTTTTTTAAAAGAGAGGTTAAACTGAGCCAGGTATCAAGGCACGTACCTGCAACCCCAGCACCAGGAGACTGAGGTAGGAAAATTGTGGATTTAAAATCAGCCTAGGCTAGGCTTTATAATGAGACCCTGTCTCAAAAAGGGAAAGTTCACCAACTACTTGGGAGGCCAACGGGAAGTTTACAAGTTCAAGGCGTATCTGTCTTAAAAGGTGAGTTCAAGGCCAGTCTGAGACAATTATTGGCAGCCTGTCCCGAAAACAGCAGGGGAGATGGAGGCTGGAAAGGTAGTTTAGTGGGTAAGAGTGGACTGCTCTTGCAGGTGAGTGACCACAGTCCACACCAGGCAGCTCGTCACCAACTCCAGGAGATCCTGTCTACATCTCTGGTCTCCTTGAGCTCTTTCACTGATGTGGCAAACCCACATGCAGACACATCATTTCAAATAATAAAAATAGGTGGGTGGTGCTGGACAGAGGGAAAGATCTCTGAGTTTGAGGCGAAGCCAGCCTGGGCTTCAGCCTGAGTTCCAGGACAGCCAGAACTTCACACACACACACACACACACACACACATACACACACATTCATCTAAAAAAAACCAATAAAATAATAGTGCTGGAATTTAATCCCAACATTCATGAAGTAGAAATACATGAGTTTTAGGACATCGTGGTCTGCATAGAATTCCTGGACAGCCCCGAGCTACGTAGATCCCATCTGAAAGCCCCACCACCACCAAAAAAAGAGAGACTATGTCTCAAAAGTCTGAAATATGGAAAGAGAGATATTATATCCAACAAACTGTAAGCATGTCTGATCCATCAGTCAGGGAGCATTAGAGGCAAGATGTTCTCAGTGCTGCCTGCATTTTTCTTTCTTCTCTAATTCATTTTTCTCCAGTGCTCAGGATTAAAACCCAGAGCCCAAAGTATGGCATGCTAAGCATGTGTTCTGCTATTGACCTCCACCCTCACCCTGAACTACATTTATTTACTTATCTACCTGTGAGTGTTTGTTTGTTTGTTTGTTTGTTTGTGAGACAAAGTCACACAAACTGTAGGCCAAACTGATCTGGGACTCACTATTACAGCCCAGGCTGACCTCCAGCCTCTTGCCCAAACTTCTCAAGTGCTGAGGTTATAGGAATGAACCCCTATATCCCATCTCATTTAGTAACTGGGAAATGGGCTGAGTGTAGTTCAATGCTAAAATATTTACCTAGCATGTCCAAGGTCTTGAGCTTGATCCCTGGCAACAAAAAGGTAAATCAATCAACAGATCAACTAATCAACTCAGATTTAGTGGCCTGAGTTCTACTCCCATATGACCGGGAGAAAAGCATGTGCTTTTCCTCATAGTATGTATAGAAGCATGTACTGCCAGGGAAGACCAAAGAAACTACATTTTTTAGGGTTCTATGTGAGCTAAAGCCCAGCACTTGGGAGGTAGAGGTTAGAGGGTGAGGAGTACAAGGTCATTCTTGGCTCCAAACCAAGTTTGAGCACTTGATGGACGACCTGAGACAGAGCAGTGAGGTGACTCAGCTGGTAAAGTCCTGTCCTCCAGGTCTGGTGAGCTGAGTTCCATGTCTGTGATCCACATGGTGGAAAGAGAGAACGGGCCCTGTAAGCTGTCCTCCGGCCTTTAGAATGCACTACAGCGTGTGCCACACACACATAAATGTAAAAGCAAAAACATCAAAAAAATAAGTCAAACGCAGTGGGGTGTCAAACACTTTTAATTCCAGGGTGTGGAAGGCAGAGGTAGAAAGATTTCTGTGAATTTGAGGTCAGCCTATATAGCACATTCCAGCCTTGCCAAAGTTACATGGTTGTTTGGGACAAAATCCTAGTGTTGAGGATGATCAATACATAAGGTAGATTCACAACTGCTTATGCACAATATGCACATATGCACACACACACAGAAACAGCTTGTAGTTACATTCTTACCTATAGACATTTTACTTTGCTTAAGAGATTTCATTTACATAAGAACCTGCCCATAGGCTCACAGGTATATGGAACCAGTACATGAAGCTTTTCATAGTTTTTGGCTCAAAGAGATGCCCTTTTCCCAGACACCCCTCCCTCCTGGGCTGGGAGGCCCCATAGTGAATCAGAAAGCCATCATTGAGTGCTTGCCTGGCAGCCCTATTGCCAGCCTGTGACTCAAGAGAGAACACAAGACTCCTGGTGCCAGAACTCTAGCTGTGGCTTATGGGAGTGGGGAACACCTCCTGCCAGGACACCCTCTGCTCTCCACCCTTGATGTGCTTCTAGGCCTCTTATTACCTCAGGTGGATCTGAAAAGAGGACAGCAGAATTCCTCAACATGAATAGGAGACAAGAGATCCTGGCATAGTGGCACGTGCTTTTAATCCCAGCTTGGAAGAAAATGTGCCAGGACTTCATAGAGAGGTCATGTCTTTCAAAAAAAAAAAAAAAAGCGCCCAGTCCACAGTACCACATCCCCCACCTTGCCCAGTCCACAGTACCACATCCCCCACCTTGCCCATCCTAGGCCTGCTGCTAGAGCATCTTTTTGATACCCACCTCCATCTGACAGATGCCAAGGCATGTAGCTTAGTAAGTAAAACAAGGCCAGAATTTTGAGATCTTGAGATGTTGATTCCCCTTTGTCCTCTCGATCAGGATCAGCAAACAGGACTATGATGCCGTGTAATTCTACCAAGCTCATCTGTATCCATGACCATGGTATATAGGCCCATTGGGACGGGTAGGGTCAGAATTAGGGCACTATAGACAATATAGCCTTCATACTTCATAATGGATCAAGGAGAAGGACACCTTCCAAAGGCCCCTCATCCCTGTCAGCTCCTATGCACCTGGGATAGAGCCGATGAAGGATGCATGTGCAGAACTACCAGACTGGCCTGAGTGTGAGGCAGAAGAGGGACCCCCTCATTCATTGCTGAGGAACTCTGGGGCGTCGTTTTAAGTATAGTTGATGTGATTGGTAACCCCCTAGAGCAAAAGGCAGAAGAAAGTCACAGAGAAGAGGCGCCTTGGTAAAGTCCCAACCCTCTGAGTCATACTGCTCACCTGGCTCCCTCTGGGCTCCCTCTTGCACTTTGAGAGCAGGCAAGATTGAGCACAAGTGGCCAGTCAGCTTCTCTGAGAGCTCTGGGGAGGCAAGGAGGGAGTGGGGCCTCCTTCCTGAGCATCTTGAGCAAGGACTATGTCTCACCCAAGCAAGAGGCTGAGCTGGAGACAGGGCCTGGAAGCCCATCCTTCTGTGGGTGGCCATGACTCCTTCTAGTTAGAGCTAAGGGAGTGGGTTCTCAACCTAGGGATGGGCTAAAAGACGCAAGTCAGAGCCTGCTAGACCAGAGGGGCTGGCTGGGACCCTCCAAAGGATAAGGGTGACACACCCCTTCATTTCCTGATCCCCCTAATTTTTTCTTTTTCTAATCTGAATGAGAGCAGCCCAGGGCCTGGAGAGATGGCTCAATGGTAAAAAGTGCTTGTGCGTCTTTCTCAAAGGACTTGAGTTCTGTTTCCAACACTGACACTAGGCATGTATCTCACAACTTGAACTTCAGCTCCAAAGGGCCTTACAGCTTTTTCTAGACTCTCTGGACACCTGCAAGTACACATACATATACATAAGAATAAAAATAAAGTGTTTTACAGGGCATGATGACACATCTAATAGTCCCAGCTTGACAGTGAGGCCCCATTACATTCAGCATCGATATGGTGACCTCCTGGGGGCAGGGGAATCACCAGGCTGCCTAAGGAATGGTGAACTGGCCCAGGTCAAAATAAGTGTTCTGTTTTTATCTTTTCTCTTCTTTCCTTCCTTTCATTCTCCCTTCCTTCCTCCTTTGTTTTTTTTGTTTTTTTTTTTTAAGATTTATTTATTATGTATAGTGTTCTGCCTGCAGGCCAAAACAAGATCTCTTTACAGATGGTTGTGAGCCACTATGTGGGTGCTGGGGATTAAACTCAGGACCTCTGGAAGGACCAGTACTTTTAACCATAGAGCCATCTCTGCAGCCCTCCTTCCTTCCTTCCTTCCTTATTTCATCAGGGTTTCTCTATGTGACCCTGGCTGTCCTGGAGAAGCCTGGCCTTGAACTCCCCTGCTTCTGCCTCCTGAGTGAATGCACCACCATGTCTGGTTTAAATAAATTTATATTTATTTACTTTTTATGTGTGTGGGTATTTTGCCAGTAAATATATCTGTGTACCACTTGTGTGCCTGGTTGCCCTGAGCTCCTAAGGTCTTTTTTTTTAAAAATAAAAATAAAAATAAAAATATATTTATTTAAATGAGCAATGGTGGTGCTTACCTTTAATCCCAGTATTTAGGAGGCAGGGGCAAACAGATCTCTGTGAGTTGGAAGCCAGCCTGGTCTACAGAGTGAGGGTCAGGACAGCCAAGGCTACACAGTAAAACCATGTTCAAAGAAATTTTTTAATTATTTATTTTGGACTGGAAAGATGACTCAACAGTTAAGAGACTAGTTTTCCAGAGGACCTGGGTTCGACTTCCAGAACCCACATAGAGTTCTTAACTGTCTCTAACTACAGCTCCAGGAGATCTGGCACTCTCAGACACACATACATGCAGGCCAAACAGCAATACACATAAAATAAAAATGTGCATCTTTTTAATTATTGTTATTCTTTATTTTATGTGAATTGGTGTTTTGCCTGCATGTATAACTGTGTAAGGGTGTCAGATCTTAGGATTACAGTTGTTAGCTGTCATGTGGATGCTGGGAATTGAACTCAGGTCCTCCAGACGAACAGTCAGTGCTCTTAACCTTTGATCCATCTCTCCAGCCCTTAAAAATATGTATCTTTTTGTCTTGTTTTGTTTTTGTTTTTCTAGACAGGGTTTCTTTGCATAGCCTTGGCTACCCTAGATCTAGCTCTATAGACTAGGCTGGCCTTGAACTCACAAAGATCCACCTGCCTCTGCCTCCTAAGTGTTAGGATTAAAGATGTGCACCACCACCTACAGGAAAATAAATCTTTATTTACTTTACTTTAAAAATGTGTGTGTGTGGCCATAAGTGTAGGTACTTAGAGAAGCCAGAAAAAGGTAGTAGATCTCTGGAGCTATAGCAATGTGAACTTTAAGTCAGACTTGGCCACTGGTCCTTAGAGGCCCCTGAGAGTCACAGTTTCTTCAGTTCCATGGAAGTTTCATTTGAAAGCAATTCTAGGACCTCAGTAAGATATGGACAGTAGTAAAAATATGTCAGAGCCAGGTGGTGGGTGGTGGTGGCACACACCTCTAATCTCAGCACTCAGGAGGCAGAAGCAAGTGAATCTCTGAGTTGGAGGCCAGCCTGGTCTACAGAACAAGACCAGTGGCTACAGAGAAAAACTCTGTCTTGAAAAACTGAAAGGAAGAAAGAAAAGAAAGAAGGAAGAAATGAAAAGAAAATATATTTCAGGCTTAGTGAATCATACTGTCATCAAGGGTTATGCCCAAAAGTTGGATCTTTAGCCACATGTGCTTATGTGTGAATATCCATGTACATCCAGGTGCATGCTTGGACATGTGTCATACCATGTCAGTAGTTATAAGGACCCATGTGTGTATATAAGCACCCATGGGCATATTCGAGTGTATTCCTGCATGGACCTGGTCTGGGTCTAGTGTTTAGAAAAGCCCTAAAGACAGGTGAATTTTTTGGAAGTTCTGGAGATGGAGGCTGGAGAGATGGCTCAGAGGTTAAAAGCACTCTTCCAGAGGTCCTGAGTTCAATTCCAACAATCACATGGTAGCTCGCAACCATACATAATGAGATCTGGTGCCCTCTTCTGGCCTGCAGACACACATGTAGGCAGAACACTGTATACATAATAAATAAACAATTTGAAGAAGAAGGAGGAGGAAGAGGAGGAGGAGGTGGTAGTAGTTTTGGAGCCAAACTGCTGAACATTTTGGCCTGCCTCAGCCACCGAGAAAAGAAGAGTTAATAAGTGGAGCTGACACAAGCCAGGCGGTCACTGAGAGCAGGTCTAGGATGTCTATAGGGCTCTAGCCTGCCTCTTAGGAACCAGATCCCTGAAGCCCTGCCTTATGATTTTCTCCCTTCTTACTGACAGGAAAGCTCTTGGAGCCAGAAGATGAGTGGTCAGACCAGCAGTGAAGAAGATAGAAACCCTGATAGGATTCCTGGGTCTAAACTAAGACTGAGAATTAGCATAGTCTCCATCCCTGCAACCAGGAAAAGAAAGAAGGGCTTCCCACAGAAGAACACAGGGGTTTCTAGGTGAGAGGTAATAGATGATCACCTGTCTAGCAGGGAGAGAGCAGCCATAGAGAGGCTAGAGAGAGTGGTGGTGGTGGTGGTGATCTGAGAAGCACCTTGGGACTTACACTGAGAGTCTATATCATGCAATGATGAGGAGGTATTTGAGCTCCCAGCCTTTGGGGGTATGAGACGGATGCAGCAGGAACAGTAGGTAATGGAAGCTATGAGGGCCTTGAGCATTTCCACAGGGAAGGATCTCACCAACTCTTCAGTGGAGGATGGGTTGGAAGGAAAGCGGCTGAAGCCCAGAAAGAGCCATAAAGAAGAAAAAGAGGTGAGATTATGAAAATTGCTTGAGGAATAGAGGATTTGGGCGGTAGGGTGAGGAGGGCAAATAGGCAGAAGTGAGGGGAAGGGAGCTGGACCCGAGGTTTCACCCAGGGACCAGCTGGACCACAGCTCTGTGAAGGACCTCACAACAGAAGACCTATTCACAGGAATTTCACAGAAGGAAATACATATGTGACGTATCAAAAAGTCTATACATGTGTTGCTATACATGTATATAGACATGTATATAGACAAAAGTCTATACATGTCCCAGCTACGTCTCATCTCAGCCCATGCAGGCTGCTAATTGCAGGGTAGCAGTCTCCTGCCCAAAGGGAGAGGAGTCACAGCTGACATCTCCAGGGAAGGGGAGGGGCAGGGTGCATCATCTGCAGATTCTGCAGTTAGAGTTCAGAAATTTCTCCCTAAGGGTCTCTAGATCTGGGGTCAGTGGGCTGAGAAGTTTGGAGACAGGAGAGGGCATATTGTGGAGAGATTTTAGAAATGCCAGGATGCTGTCCATATCTGTGTATATGCTTCATCCACATGCTGACTGACAAGTGGAAGAGGGGCTAGATTTCAATGCTTCTCTCTAGTCAAGGCCAATCGACCTCTTTGGTTCTTAGGAACTTCAAGCTGTGTCTTGTGAAATAGATGAAAACTAGATCTTGCTTTTGAGGGGCAGACGTTTGGGCCTGAGCTGGGGTGCACCCGAGCACCTATCCCGTCTTCTCCCCCAACCCTCTAGGTCAAGGGCCTGGAAAGGAGGAGAAGGGGAAGCTAGCCAAGAGAAAGAAGTAGATAGTGTTTCCCTCCCTGTCTGCCTCTGGACAGACCTACAGCCAGGCCTTTCTCTCCTCTGTTCCCCTTCACCACATCTCACCTCACCTCACTCCTTGGTCCAAAGGGTAGGCTCAGCACAGCACAGCCAGAGAGCTTGTAGCTTTACCCCCAACTCCCTGTTTCCGTGGACAAGTTCCTACATGGCTGAACCTCAAATAAACCAGAAAAACCATGTTCCCCACCCACCTCTCAGAAGTTGAGGAGCAAGAGGAAGTCTCCCTCTAGAACATCCCTTTCTTTGGTCCCACTTAGTTCCCTGAGGCAATCTGAGGTGGCTCCTCCTTCTCTGAAGCAGGGTAATGGGTAGAATCGCCTTTCCTGTGAAGGTATGAATGACTCAGTGCCCTATGCCTCCTCTCTCCCTTATCACTCACCTGGATTAATACCTGACTCACAAGTACCGGATGTTGGGAGGCATGACATGTATGTTAGGGAGAGGCTTTAGGACTCCATCAAGTGTAACCTGGTTCACAGACCCCTGGGGCTTGGGGGCACTGTGCTTTTTCTTTCAAAGTAAGGAGAAGGGTAAAGGAAAATAGAATCTTCAGCTGAGAAGAGAGTTTGACTGTATTGTAGTCAGGGAGGAGGGCCCTTTCAGATTTCACCACAATGAACAAAAGAGGATTCAAAGATCAGAACTCTGGAAGTTTAACACCCACTCTCAATGGGAACAGCTTTCCTCAGAGCCACAGCAAGAAGTCCAGGATTCCTACATCCCTGTTTATTTTTTCTCCTGACCTGACCTCCAAAACCAGATTTCCCTCTTTGTGGTGAGTCCTTGTGCTGGAAGCAAAGCAAGCCCATGAAGACATGGACACATATGTATGTGCATGCCTACTGCATACAGGACAGACGGTGCCAGAGATCAGACAATGTCTTCTGCTCCACCTGCAATGAAGAGCATGCACAAATAGTCAGCCACCATGGGGTTGTAAGCCACAGCATCCCTGGCACACACAATCTCTCTCTGACCAGAGCTTCCCTTCCCTGCCTCTAACCCTGAGCCAATGCCTGGGTAGCTCTCTCTTCAGATGCCTCAGTTGACTGTGACATGATTGGCCAAGCAAGTGTCACCCTGCACTGTAGCAAAGAGCCATGGCAGAGTCCTCTATTTCCTGTCTCCTGGAGAGGATGGGAGGAAAACAGGTTGGAGCTGCCATGTGAAGGATTTAAAAGCTTAGGCTTCCCACCTTGACTCAGCCAAGAGCAGTGTAGGGAAGGACTGGGATGGCTCCTTGGGTTTCTGAGATCATCGCCTCTTCTGCCACTTGGGCATGAAGAGCCATTGTCATGTACCTTCCATAGACGGCAAGGAAAAGCCAAGCCCAAAAGAGGCCCAACCCATGATGGGATCTGGTATACCTCCTACAGCCACCTGCCATAGACCTCCCACCTGCCATAGACCTCCACCTGCCATTGACCTCCCATATGACATAGACCTCCACCTGCCATAGACCTCCACCTGCCATTGACCTCCCA
>PVIH01025916.1:0-19724 GCA_004025045.1 Sigmodon hispidus | reverse complement strand
GTTAAAATGCAGGACACATTTAAATCAGGTTGCTTTTCCATAAATCATACAAAAGCTCTTTCAGATTAATAGTATTAGGGAAATGGTAAAATATGTTCAAAATTTCATAACAACAAAATAAATTTGCAGTAAGAAAACAATCAATAAAAAGTGTGAATGAAGGAATAGAGTAAAACCAAGAGAGAGAGAGTATTGAGGCTAAATTTATTTGTTTATTATTTTTCATCTGCAATGCCACTCTTATTCTGATTACAATGAATATTAGACTACACGTTCCATATTAAACAAAAGACAGAAATACAAAAACCAGTAAAGAACATATTCTATAGAAGTACTGGGGAACACTAATTTGAGGCTTGACATGCTAGAAGCTTTCATCAAAAATCCAAGGCAAACCAAGCAGAAACTAACAAGTATTCTCCCCACAACTTTGAGCATCTGAAAGAGAACTACAAGTTCTGGGAAATGGTAGGAGAACAAACAATTTCTTCAAGAACTTATGGCTGTCAACCTACACTGCATGTATGTTTATTCCAGAAATGCAAGTTTGAGAGCTATCTAGAAAATAGCAGTATTGAAACTTAGTGAAAGTCACTGAGTGACATAGTGAAGAGTTAGAACTCTCTCCAGAAAGGGGCAGCACCACCTTAGATAAAGTAATAATTCTACGGTGACCAATAGCACACAATAGCAGTGATTGTTGTAATCCAAACAAAAAGAATGGAGTATAATTGAAAATCAATAGCAAAAACACACATCAACAGAACATGCATGAACTTAACATTGGAGAACTCTGAAAGTAGATATGAAATGTAAATTATAAACCTAGTATCATGTTTAAAGAATAAGAAACAGAAAAATAAACAATATATCATGGCAAGAATCCAGCAATACCACTATTGACAATGAACGAGGGAGGAACCCGACATATAATCATGGATGCTCTATAGATGAGGAGGTTTGGGAGATGTCCTAGTTTCTTTTGATACCAGTTCATAAAATGAATACTATATATAATGACAATTTTACCGGCCCTGCAGGAGATGGTGGCTCTTTTTCTTAGAAACAATGTTAAAAAGAAGCTGCAAATCACATACACTGAATAGCTTGTGATCTGAAAGACCTTGGTCCTTCTGAGAACAGAAGAAGAGAAGAAAAAGAGGGATCAGACTCTATTTCTGTGCTTGGGCTGGCACCTGGGGGGGTCATTTGCCCCCCGAGGAGTGCCTAGCCGAAGTCTTGATATTAGGATGAGAAAATCGGACTTGCTTGTAGTGGATGTGCCATGCTGAGCTGACCCACCTTGGGATGTCTTGACTTTTGGGGTGGGGATTGGTGGATGCTCAGGGGGAGGCTGAAGGTGGACTGGGAGGGATTTGAAGGAGGGAAAGTAGGGTGAGCAGAGGGATACATGGAAAAAAGGACTTTTTATTAAAGGTAGGGAAAAGAGAAAAAAACCTTTGTAGCAGCCAGGCTGGGTCACATGGTGTCGTGTGCCACCTCGCCAGCAAGGAACACGCAACACCGGATCCTTCTCTTTGCAGTTTATTTGGGCCTTTTATTATTTTCTTGTCTTTCACTCACTCACTCTCACTCTCACTCTCAGACACATGACGAACGACCCACTCTCTCACTCTTAGACGAATGACGAACGACCCCAGGGGAGAAGTCCGCTCATGGCTAAATACCCTCTGGGCCTCCAATCCCAGTAAGCCACGTGGACATTGCCCATAGGTCCTGAGGCACGGAAGCAAGCCACCATCCTCGCCTACAGCCAATAAGGAGTTGTTTACTCCCAAGAGTACTCACCATCCCATCAGGAAGGTGGAAGGCAGAAACCAGCACCACCTTTAGGGTGTGGTACAACGCAGCTCCCTACAACATGGCCATTTGTAGCTGCAAATGAAACTGCTAATAAAAGGACTGTCAAAGGTTGCCAAGAAAAGGAAAAACATACTGGTGATAGACATGTTGTACTCCAACAGGGAAAAATGGACTGCATTAAGAATGGAGACAAACGGTGGAATGCAATATGGCAGTTTCTCAGAAAATTAAGAATCAATCTCCCCAAGGACACAGCAATACCACTTCTGGGTGTACACCCTAAAGATGCACAGTCACACTCCAAAGGCATTAGCTCAACTATGTTCATATCAGCATTATTTGTAATAGCAAGAACCTGGATACAAACTAGGTGTCCCTCAACTGAAGAATGGATCAACAAACTGTGGTAAATCTACACAATTGAGTACTACTCAGCAGTAAGAAAAAATGATATCCTAAAATTTGCAGGCAAATGGATGGACTTGGAGAATATTCTTCTGAGCGAGGCATCTCAAAGCCAGAAAGATAAGCAGGGGATGTACTCACTCATTAGTGGACTCTAAACAGATAAGAATAAAGCAAATCACGCCCAAACTGCAAACCACAACCACTGAACAGGTTGGGATCAGAAACATCTTGGACTGACTCCTTTGATCCCACTCTTCCTAGAGGAGCTCCTGACTCAGACTTGAGGTTGGGGGGAGAAAACTGGATCTGCCAGGAGTGGAGGTTGAACTAAGTAATATTGGGACAGTGGGATCTTGGACTGCCTGCTCCCTGCCCAGAGATGGGATGGGGATTTGTGGAGAAGAGAGATTGACCTGATGTGGTGAGAGAGGAAAGGGACCTTGAATAAGGATATACAAGGATAGAAAGTGTGACTTCTTTGTTCATACTAGTACAATTAAATAAATAAATATATAAATAAATAAATGAATAAATATAAGAATGGAGGCAAATGTTTCAATACAATTAAAGAGGTTCGAAGGATGCCACTTGCAGTTAGAAAGTAAATGGTTTGAAAAAAATCAGTATTTCATGTTTTATTCATAATTTTGGGGAATATAATGAGAAAATTAAGATACCATCAACCATTTTCCATGCAATGTCAAATTCTCATATTTTAAAAGAAAATAACCAAGTTATGTTAAATGATGAAGTAAAATATTACTGTAGATGAAATAAAAGAGAAAATACAATCAGGAAGAATCTTTCTTAAGGAAGAAAATTGAGAACTGGTAAAGTATCCATGCTTGGACAAACACACTGATCAGTTTAAGAAATCTCTGTTTCACAGCTTCACCTGTTCAGTATGCAACAAGATTTAATTTTTTGCTATTTTAAACAAAAATTCTTTATTTTTTATTTTTAAAATAAAGTCTCTTTTATCCATGTATCACCTACTCCTCCAACCAACACTGTATGGTCAGCCTTCAACCTCCCTCTTCCCCATTATACTTTACTGAATTCTGCAAACTATTTTCAGGGTTTCAGACACACCAGCAGTCAGGCAGAAGGGGGAAGTGAGTAGGTCCAGGGTTGAGTCTGGTGCAGGCAACTGTTGAGACTCTCACAGGAGGTTTTTGTTGGAGGCTGAAGCACTGTGGGAGGGTAGTTGTAACCCTGCTGACAATAATAATCTGCCAGGTCTTCAGGCTGGACACTGTTGATGGTGAGAGTGAAATCTGTCCCAGACCCACTGCCTATGAAGCGATCAGGGACCCCAGTGTACCTAGTGGATGCATAGTAGATCAGCAATTTAGGAGCCTGCCCTGGTTTCTGCTGGTACCAGGCCAATATATTCTTCTTGATTACACTATTCAGAAGACTCTGACTGGACCTGCAGCTCATGGTGACCTTCTCTCCTGCTGACACAGCCAGGGAAGATGGAGACTGGGTCATCACAATATCTGCACAGGCACCTGCAAACAGGAATACATAATGAACATGCATAATATACAAACATTAAATATAGTAAGAGTAAAAATTGTCATTTGATATCTTTGTAATGTCATATCTTCAGAGTGCATATCCTACAAATTAGGTTAAGAAATATTATGTTCTAGAATACACAGTAAATTTATGAAATGACTCTAAAAAGATAAAATATTTTTCACTTTCTCACCAGACACCCAGAGCAGCAAGGACATGAGGACCTGTGCCTGTGACTCCATCCTGCTCCCCCTGCCTGTCTGATGCCACTGATTTCTCACCACAAATCCCCAGGTTATAAGTTATGAACACTTGGGCAGGGCTAGAGGGGCCCATGCAAAGAAGTCAGCTAAAATACATAAGGAAATGTCTGAGCAGTGTGTGTCAGTGGCTAATATCAGTCAACAGGCAAAAATAGCATCACAGGCACTTCAAAAAATGACTGAAAATATCAGATTATAGCCTTCAAACAGAATCTATTGGGGGCTCAGATAACAACGTTGGGTTAAAATGGAAGACATATTTAAATCAGGTTGCTTTTCCATAAATCATACAAAAGCTCTTTCAGATTAACAGCACTTGGGAAATGGTAAAATATGTTCGAAATTTCATAACAACAAAATAAATTTGCAGTAAGAAAACAATCAATAAAAAGGAAGTGTGACTGGAGGAAAAGAGTAAAACCAAGAGAGAGAGCATTGAGGCTAAATTTATTGTTTATAATTTTCCATCAGTAATGCCACTCTTTTAGTGATTACAATGAATATTAGGCTCCAATTTCCATATTAAAGGAAAGACAGAAATACAAAGAGCAGTCCAGCATTTATTCTGTGGAAGCACTGGGGAACACTAATTTAAGGATTGAGATGCTAGAAGCTTTCATCTCAAAGCCAAGGCAAATCTTGCAGAAACTAACAAGTATTCTCCCCAAAACTCTGAGCATCTGAAAAAACACTCTAAATTTTGGGAAACTGCAGGAGAACAAAACAATTTCTTTGAGAAATTATGGCTGAGCACTAGGCAGAGCTCTTGGTCCTTCTGAGAGCAGATGAAGAGAAGAAACAAAAAGATCAGACTCTATTTATGTGCTTTGACTGGTACCTTTTGAGCCCATTTGCCACAGAATAGTGTGACGCCCAGCCTTGATATTAGGTTGAAAAAATCAGACTTGTCATGCAGAGCTGGCCACCTTGGTATGTCTTGCCTTTTTGGGGAGAAGATTTGTGGATTGCCAGGGGAGGCTCAAGGTGGACTGGGAGGGATTTGAAGGAGGGAAAGGAGGGTGAGCAGAGAGATACATGGAAAAGAAATTTAATAAATAAAGAAAAAAAGAGAAAAAATTCTTTGTAGTAACCAGGCTGGGTCACATGGCCATATGTAGCTGCAAATGAAACTGCTTGAAAAAGGACTGTCAGAGGTTTACAAGAAAAATAAAAACGTGCTTGTGCTGGACATAATGTACTCCATGGGAAAAAAATAGACTGCGTGAAGACTGGAGGCTAAGGTTTCAAGACAAGGAAAGAGGTTCTAATGATGCCACTTGTAGTTAAAAAGTAGTAAATGGGTTGAGAAAATATCAGTATTTCATGTTTTATTCATAATTTTGGAGACTGTAATGAGAAAATTAAAATACTATCAACCATTTCCCATGCAAGTCAAATTCTCACATTTTAAAAGAATATACCCAAATTATATTAAAGGATTAAACAAAATATTATTGTAGATGAAATAAAAAAGAAAATAGCATCAGGGAGGGTCTTTCCTAAGGAAGAAAATTGAAAACTTGTGAAGTATCTGTGTTCAACAAACACACACATCATTTGAGAAATCTCTGTTTCACAGCTTCACCAGTTAATTATACAACATGATTTTTTTGCTGTTTTTTTTAAAAAAATTATTTTATTTTACTTATAAAATAAAGTCTCCTTTATCCGTATATCTCCTACTCCTCCTCCCAACTCCTTCTATTCAGCCTTCAGCCTCCCTCTTCTCCATCCCCCCATCCCCTTCCCAAAATGGACAAGGAGTTTCAAGGTGGAACAGCTCAGCATCCACTTCAGGCAAGTACAATTTCCTCATCTAAAATCACATGGTTGATATGTATGGGGAAAGAGAGCTCAGAGACTGAATCTTGGTGATCAGCCACCCAGGAGGTTTTTGTTTAGCCCTGGACCACTTTGGGAAGAAGCTTGCTAATGTGCAGAGAATAAGAGGTTGCAGCAGCATCAGCCCCATAAGATGGATGGGGAGGGTGAAGTCTGTCCTAAAGCAACTGCCACTGAACCTGGCAGGAACCCCATATTTAAACATGGATGCTCGACAGATGAGGAGGTTTGGGGGATGTCCTAGTTCCTTTGGATTTAAGTTCATAAAATGAATACTATATATAAGGACACTCTCACTGGCCCTGCAGGAGATGGGGCCACTTTGTTCTAGAAACAATGTTAAAAAGAAGCTGCAAATCACAAACATTAAACAGCTTGCAATATGAAAGACCTTAGACTGGCACCTTGGATCCCACTCCCTCTAGTGGAACACCTGACCCAGTGTTGATGTAGGGGTGAGGAAAGTGGATCTGCCAGGAGTGGATGCTGAACTAAGCCATATTGTTACCTTGGGATCTCCTGTCCTTTCTGGGGAGGAGATAAAGCGATGTGGACAAGAGAGAGTGACTGGAAGGGGTGGAAATTGGAATGGAGCTTGACTAAGGATTTACATGGATAAAAGTATGACTTTATTGACAATAAAAAAAGAAATTGAAAAACAAACAAAAAAAGAAGCTGGAAACTGCGTTGGCACAATTTCCACAGTGGAACATGGAATAACAAACTTTGCTGTAACAGATATACTGAAAGCACCCCAGTGTAAAACATCATGTATGAGAAATCTGAAACAGCAGTAATGAGCTACATTGCAAGAAGCCATAAAATAAAGAAAAATTAAAACTAACTAAATTCCATAATTTCAATGATCAAGATGCCAAAGCATGAGAAACAAAGACTGCAACTCTGCAAGGGATGGCCCACAATTCTTTTACTTATAATAACCCAGAGTAGCAGTACCCACAACAAGACAGCAGGTGACTACATCTCTGACACCTGCCTTAGAGATGCTCCCTAGGCACCACCAAATTATCCTTAAAGATGCTTTGGAAAATATGCACTTTGACTCAATATGCAAATAAGTTCAGAAAAGCTTGACTTGTTGCTCAGAGGACAGCTGCTCTTGTGTCACTTTTAGGCAGTTACAATTACCAGAAATTACCCTGTGTATTCTAAGTAGGTATCCCAAGTGATTTTATTTTACTGTCTTTTGAAATTGTCACTTTCTGTTATTTTGAGGTTCCATATGAGAAAGTGAGCTGCAGAAGCCTTGTGGCCCCTCAGAATTAAATCTGTTTGAAAACATGTCTTTGTATTTATTCTATGTGTTTATTTTGTCTGCGTAAATGTCTGTGTACCACATTTGTGCCTATTGCCCTTAATTTCCAGAGGAAGGAATGGACACTCCTGCAAGTATTGTAGCAGATTGTTATAAACAGCCGTGTGGATGGTGGAAACTGAACGTTTGCCCACTGCAACACCAGAAAAAACTCTTATCCACGGATCAATCTCCCCAACATTAATGATAGTTTTTTATCTCATACCAACAACATATTTTGCATTGGGGTACTTCTCAACAGCAGAAAATAATTACATTTAATAATTTGAGAAAAAGGAAGGTGATGTGGTTTACATAAGAAGAAGAATTTGGCTCCACTAGAAGTCTTTAATCTAAATGTCATCAGAAACAGAAGATATAGTGAGCTATGAGGAAGGGATGAAGAAGGAGCCTGAAAAAATAAACTTAAAAATAACAGGTATTACAGAAGATAAGGCAGGTCTCCCCAAATTCTCACTCCAAACCCAATGTTGAGTCCACATTAAGTCTTTACAAAGAGAGGAACATTGTACTCTGTAACGTGTAAACATTTCCTCAGAATCCACAGTTTTTGTCAATTAGTATCCAGGTTAAGAGTCCTAGCTTGGTCTGTGACCAGGATGACAGATATTCTGGCAATGTTCCTACTATATAACACAAGGCAGATAATGATGCTAGGCTTTGTTTCCCTCAGGGCACTCACCATCAATTTTACACAAGATTTCCTCTTTTAAAGGAAAACCTCAGGTTAGCTGGGAAGTGAGGCTCATTCATAGTCAGCATTTCCCTTCTCTATGGCACCTTATCTGGACTCACTGACAATCTGTGGGAAAGTCAGTCTTTTCTGTTTCCTGACATTTGACAGATAGAAATGTCCCAGACCCTGATATCCTTGTATACATTCATTATATCTGAAGAGACTGAGTGAAGCTCAGTGCTCCCCAATCAAAGACTGAAGAACATTGCAGCATGATTTTCCTTCAGGGCCATGTCCTCTTGTTCTCCAGGCTGTTGTTTTTTTCTATGGTAAACATTTGGATACAGGGTTGAGATCACTAACTCTATGCACATGGTGAGAACTGTGTGTCTGTGATCTCCTATTCTTTCCTGGCCACAGATGCTCAGTTTTGGTCCACACACTCTGTCCCTGATGTGCTGCCTCAACACACATTCACAAAGAATCTTCCTCCCATGGAACAGAACATCCAAAAGTAAGCCAACATTTAACTTGTTATTTACTTTTCTTCTAGTGATTGAAACAGTGATGCACACATAGGGCTTTACCCTTACAATGTAATTCAAAGCAAGAGATGCTTATGTTATTGCACAACTGAACATTGCAACATTCACTTCAATTGATGATAGTGAAATGATTTTCACCATTGCTTTTCCAACGTTATGTGCAAAGCCACAGATTATTGTTTGTTGACCTTATATCCTGTTTTTTTGTTTATATCCTCCTCTATGCTCAAACTTTTTTCAAGTGTAAGACTTTTCTGGCTGACTTCTGAGAGTTTTTTAAGTATAAAATATGTTGTCCCAATTAGACTTTTTATTTACTAACTATACTTCTTTTATTTCTCCATCTTGCCATTTTTTTATGATTGAGGTTGGAGCATTATACTGAATAAAATTGAGACTGTTCGCATATACCCTTTTCTCCTTTCAGATTTGTAAAACAATACTATGTTGTTCTCCACTTAGTATAAATATAATAGTATATTTATCATTCACAATCTTTCTTTTTGTTTATATAGTTTACTGTGTCATTAGAAATTTCTTTCAGCAACTCATCTTTGTCTCATTAGTTGTAATAGTAGTAGTAATCCTGTTGTGAACTGGCTTGTCAATCAACTATAACACTGTCTAGCAAACACACAATACAAAGAGTTTGGCTCAGAATTGCCCAGATATGTCACTCTCTCATGCTCCACCATGTCTGCTGCCTCCAGGGCCCTGATCTCTAATGCAGTTCCAGAGATGGCAACCTAGATCCTTGCTTCTTGAGCTGGCCCACATAGAGCTCCCTTAGCTATCTAGAGATGCTTCAGGTCATGAAATTGTGTAAGTTTTGCACCCACTCTCCCATTTCAAACAAGCCAGTAGTCTTTTCTGAAGCTAGACACTCTGAACACATGTGTTTGGATTGGCTGCCTATTAAAACAAGGTTTATTCCACTCCTTCATTGCCTTCTCAGCATACCCTCAATGAGAAGCTTGACATACATGTTACCCACCGGGCAGGTTTCTACATTGCTGGAGATATCCATCTAAAACTATTTTGGTTCCATGTCAGTGAGAATTTCTACAGAGAACCCATCACTGTGATCCTATGTCTCCACATTGCTCATCAAACAGTCTGAGCATCAGATGTCTGTGTACTGTTTGAGGATTTGACTCATGTTTTCCATCAAGTTGTTCTAAGTGTCAGTTGATTGTTCAACTGAGAACATCTGTTTCCATGATAACATACCCTACTTCTAAAATAAAGTTAGCAGTTGGATTTGTCTGTTTGGTGCTGATAATAGCAAAGAAGTGTTGTGCTTTTTTCTAGGAGAAGCTATAGACAAGACTACACATGCCAGTAACAGTATATACATATATATATATATACACATATGTGTATATATATATATATATGTATATATATAACCTTATATTCCTACTTATATTCAGGAAAGATATTTATATTCCTGGTCCATTCAGAGATTTTATTAGTGTTCTGCACTAATCAAGAAGATGACAGAATTTCTGCTTCTTTATGTACTTTGTGCTAAATTGCAGTTAGTATCTTTGGTTTTGAGCCAACCTTCCATCCCTTAACAGAAACCAACTTCGTTATAGTGTTCACTCCTCTTAATATGTTCTTAGATTTCATTTGCAAGTGGTCCTTATGTTAATCAGAATAATTAGTTTCTTTTTTCTGTCTTTTTCACTTTTTAATCCTTGTTTTGTCTCAGGGATAATGCTGCCTCACTCAGTGAATCTGGTGGTGTTCCAACCTTGTCTATGGTATGTAAATGTTCCAGGATTGTTAATGTCAGCTGTTCATTGGAGATATGACAGAATTATAAAAAGCACTCACGAGTCTCATGCTTCTCTCTTTTAAAATACTTTTTTGTATTAAAATGTTGAAATGTATGAGAAAAATGAAATTAATAATGCTTTTTTATTACCTACTCAGAGAGAAAATACTTTACAAAAATGGCATTAAGACGATAATCATGTTTCTTGTATTTAACAGGTGTTACAGTTCACAACTTTGGCTGCGTTCACTAAGACTTACTCAACTGTCTTGTGTAAAAAGTTCTACTTTGCATGTATTTCCCTTGAATTGCACTTATTGGCATGTGCAGTAAGAATGTAGTCCAAATCATAATTTGCTGTTAATGTAATACATAATCTAAAAATTTATAAAAACTTTCATTTTACATTTTAAAGCAGATAAAAATTAAAATTTACCATGAAATTCTTGCTATGCTGTCTGGTGCTAAGAAGATAGATAAGGTGTCCTCATGTGTCCTATACTTCCACATGGATTACCAGGAGCACCCTTTGAGGATGCCATGGAGAGCTCACCTTCAGATAAGACAGATTGGGAGAGCACTGGTGTCATAATAAGTTTCCTACTCGGCCTAGCAGCAAGCTCCAGACCTGCTTGCAGCTGCTTTTCCCCACAAAATGACTGAGATGCTTATAATAAATTAATGCTGCTCAACCTATGGCTCAGGCATAATTCCAGCTAAGACATGCATCTTAATTCAATCCATTTACATCAACCTGCCTTGCCATGTGGCCCATGGTTTACCTGTGTTATTTTTACATGTTCATTCTTGGCTGACTGGATGTTGTCTCTCTTGACTTTGTCCTCCTTCCCCTGTATCTACTCTCCAGTTTCCCTACCTACTTCTAATATGCCTGTCATAGGCCAAGACAGTTCTTTTATTAGTGAATGATATTCACAGAATACAGAAAGACATTTCCACATCACTTCCATTTTTCTTTATAATAAAAAAGAAAGGTTTCAATTAAAATACAGCATATAACAAAACAGCTAGTAAGCAAAAATTATAGTTATAAAAATTAATCTGTTTGTATTTACCAAAATTAGAGATAATATTCTTTTATTTATCTTTTTCTTGGGAGTCTAAAGTTTCATATCTAATATATCTTTCAAAATAACTAAGAAAAACTATACTTATAATTATCTAATCTTCAACTACATCAAAGACCACAGGGGGATATAATATTATCCAGGTAAACAGGAAGAACAAGCAACTTCCAAAATGAAGAAAGGACAGAGATGATATTTGGCTACCAGAACAGAAACACGACATTCCTTTGTAACATTGGGGCATCCATCTTCAGCTTACAGGCCTAGAGTCTCTGGCATACCTTTCAGTGAAGCAGGAAATTTGAAGAAATTCTCTGCCCATTCTGCCATAGTTCATCATAGCCTCTTCTTGTGTCCTTAGAAATGTATGGCAGATTTTTGTGAATTAGGAACCTGAAGGATCATCTTGCCTTGTTCTGCCAAAGTTCACAGGTCACTCTCCTATGGGTTCTGCATGTCCACTTTTTACAGCACACTGTCAAGCAGTCAATACAAGTACAGTTTCTTGCTTAGTGGCTAACTTTGCCAAAAGAAAGTAAATTCCATATGGAGTTTCTTTGATGCCCATCATTCTCTTGAAGTAGATTCATGCTGCCAGGAGCAGATTGTTCTCAATTTCTGGAAAAGTCTAAGATCTTAAAACATTTTAAATGCCGTATGCTGTAAATCTTTAAAGAGTTTGAAGACTAACTAATAAAATTTATCTTCGTAGAAGCTAAAAAATTCTAACTACCATGACTAAAAGTTTGGTGATCAAAGATGAATATTAATCAGCATTTTTTAATTTTACATTATAATTTTAAAGGAATTGCATAAACATTATCCTAAACAAGAATACAAATACACATACAGTATCACAAAACTAACTTTAAATTTGTATCAGCAAACTAAAATACATATCAGTGTAAAATATTTTTGATTAACAGCTGATTTTTGGATTAAAGTAAATTCACCATTCTAGCTTTCTTAATCATTTTTATATCACACTGGAAAAAAACAGGCTGCAGCTTGGATTTGCACACATCTCACAAATGTATGATCTACTTTTAAATTTTTGTGTCTTTTTATATTATTGTGAATAAAGTCACATTTTCTATCCCTGTATATTCTTGTTCAAGATCTCTTTTCTTTCCCAACCCGTCAAATTACATTCTCTTCACTACATCTCCCCTTCTGCTCCCCAGCAAGGGCAGGAGGTCCCAAGGTCCCAATGCCCCAATATGGCTTAGCTCAGCATCCACTACTGGCAGATCCAGTTTGCCCCCCTCAACATCAAGACTGAGTCAGGTGTTCCTCTGGAGGGAGTAGGATCCAAGGTGCCATTCCCAGGTGTATCAGATCCCAAGCTGTTCAGTGGTTGTGGTTTGCAGCTTTGCCTTTTGCTTTTTGTTTAGAGTCCAGTAATGAATGAGTACATCCCTTGTTATCTATCTGGGTTTGAGATACCTCACACAGGAGGATATTCTACAGTTCCATCCACATGCCTGCAAATTTTAGTGTATCATTTTTTCTTACTACTGAGTAGTACTCCATTGAGTAGATGTACCACGTATGTTTATCCATTCTTCAGGTGAGGGGCATCTAGGTTGTTTCCAGGTTCTTGCTATTACAAATAATGCTGTATGAACATAGTTGAGCTAATTCCTTTGGAGTGTGAATTTATTTCATTTGGGTAGACACACAGAAGTGGTATTTCTGAGTCCTTGAGGAGATTGATTCCCAGTTTTCTGATAAACCACCATACTGCATTCCAGAGAGGCTGAACAAGCTTACACTCCCACCAACAATAGAGGAGTGTTTGCCTTGCTCTACAACCTCTCTAGCATATGCTGTCATCTGTGTCTTTTTTCTTTGCCAATCTGACAGGTGTCAGGTGATACAAAAAGTTGTTTTGATTTGCATTTCTCTGGGGGCTAAAGAAGTTGAACACTTTTTCAACTGCCTTTCAGCCATTTGTATTTCTTCTACTGAGAATTCCCTTTTTAGTTCGGAACCCTATTTTTTGATTGGTTTATTCAAGGTTTTAGGCTCTAGTTTCTTGAGTTCTTTATATATCTTAGAGATCAGTCCTCTATCACTTGTAGGGTTGGTGAAAATCTTTTCCCATTCTGTAGGCTGTCGTTTTGTCCTATTGACTGTGTTCTTGGCTTTACAGAAGCTTCTCAGTTTCATGAGGTCCCATTTATGGAATGTCGATATTAGTGTCTGTGCCACTAGTGTTATATTTAGGAAGTGGTCGCCTGTGCCAGTTCGTTGGAGGATATTTCCAGTGTTCTTTCCTATGAAGTTCAAAGTGGTTGGGTTTACATTGTGGTCTTTGATCCATTTAGATTTGAATTTTGTGCAGGGTGAAAGGCTTGGATCTATTTGCATTTTTCTACACACTACCAACCAGCTATGCCAACACCATTTGTTGAAGATACTATCTTTTTTTCAATTGAATAGTTTGAGCCATTTTGTCAAACATCAGGCATCCATAGAATTTTGAGGTTAATGCCCAGATACCAAATTCGATTCCATTGATCTGCAAGTCTGTTTTTATGCCAGTACCAGGCTGTTTTTATTACTGTAGCTCTATAGTATAACTTGAAGTCAGAGATGGTGATGCCTCCTGAGGTTCTTTTGTTGAACAAAATTGTTTTGACAATCCTGTCTTTCCTGTTATTCCAAATGAAGTTGAATATTATCTTTCAAGGACCATAAAATATTGTGTTGGGATTTTGATAGGCAGTGCATTGAATCTGTAGAGTGCCTTTGGTAAAATTGCCATTTTTACTATGTTGATCCTACCAATCCAGGAACATGGGAGAGCTTTCCATTTTCTGATATCCTCTTCAATTTCTGTCTTCAGTGATTTAAAATTTTTGTCAAATAGGTCTGTTACTTCTTTGGTTATAGTTTTTCCAAGGGGTTTAATGCTATTTGCAGCTATTATAAAGGGTGATGTTTCCCTTATTTTTTCCCGGCACATTTATCTTCAGTGTATATGAGGACTACTGATTACTTTGAGTTAATCTTGCATCCTGCTACACTGCTGAAGGTGTTTATCACCTGCAGCAGTTCCCTGGTAGAATTCTGTGACTCAATTACGTATACAATCATATCATCTGCAAATATAGTTTCACTTTTTCTTTTCCAACTTGTATCCCCTTAATCTCTTTTCATTCTCTTCTTGCTTTAGATAAAACTTTGAGGACTCTTTTGAATAGATAATGGGAGAGAAGACATCCTTGTCTAGTTCCTGATTTTAGTGGGATTGCTCTGAGTTTTTCACCATTAAGTTTGATGTTGACTGTCAGCTTCTTGTAAATCGCCTTTATTATATTGAGATACTTTCCCTGTATTCCTGATCTCTCCAGGATTTTTATCATAAAGGAGTGTTGTATTTGGTCAAAGGCTTTTTCAGCATCTGAAGATATGATCATGTGGTTTTTGTCCTTCAGTTTGACTATTTATGCCCCTAATATAAGGGCACATACCTATGTAAAAGATAACTACTAAAGCTCAAATCCCACATCATTCTCATACCTTTATAGTGGGAGACCTCAGGAATCCACTTTCAGGCCCTGGATAGGTAAACCAGAGAGAGACTCAACAGAGAAATAAGGAGTCTAACAGAGGTTATGATGCAAATGGATTTAATAGACATTTACAGAACCTTCCACCCAAATGCAAAGGAATAATAATATTTCTCTGCCCCTCATGGAACCTTTTCTAAAATTGACCACATAAATGGTCATATAGCAAATTTGAATAGATACAAAAAACTGAAAATAATCCCTTGTATCATATCAGACCACCTGGGCCTAAAGTTGGAGTACAACAACATCAAAAATCACAGAAATCCTACCAAGTCATGGAAACTAAACATCACTCAGCTGAACCACCTCTGGGTCAAGGAAGAAATTAAGAAAGAAATCAAAATCTTTCTAGAATTTAATCAAAATGAATCCACAATGTACTCAAATTTGTGGGACACAATGAAAACAGTCTTAAGAGGAAAATTCATAGCACTAGGTGCCTATATGAAAAACCTAGAGAAATCCCACATAGAGTACTGAGAGTAAAACTGAAATCCTTAGAACAATTAGGAGCAAAATCACCTAGAAGGAGTAGATGTCAAGAAATAATCAAACTTAGAGCTGAAATCAATACAATTGAAAGAAAAAGAACAATACAAAGAATCAACGAATCTAAGAGTTGTTTTTTTGAGAAAGTCAACAAGATAGATAAGCCCTTATCCAAACTAATCAAAAAGTAGAGAGAAAAAGTATCCAAATCAACAAAATCAGAAATGAAAAGGGGGAATATAACAACAGGATCCCAGGAAATCCAGAGAATTGACAAGTCATACTTTGAAAATCTATATTCCACAAAAATGGAACACCTAGAGGAATTGGACAGCTTTTGACAGGCATCATTTTTCAAAATTAAATGAAGAAAAGATTAATTACCTAAACAGACCTATAACCCTAAAGGAAATTAACACAGGTTTTAAAAGTCTCCCAGTAAAAAAAAAAAGCCCAGGTCCAGATGGTTTCAGTGCTAATTCTACCAGACATTCATAGAACTACTACCTTACTCCTCAAACTATTTCACACAGTAGAAACTGAAGGAATATTGCCAAATTCCTGTTATAAGGCCACAAATACTCTAATGCTCAAGCCACTCAAAGACACAACAAAGGAGAATTACTGACCAATTTTGCTCATATGGATGCTAAAATTCTCAACAAAATTTGGGCAAACCATATACAACAATATATAAAAAATATCATCCACCACAACCAAGTGGTCTTCATTCCAAAAATGCAGGGATGGTTCAACAAATAAAAAACAGTAAATGTCATCCATCATATAAACAAACTGAAGGGAAAAAAAACACTTGATCATATCCTTAGATGCTGAAAAAGCCTTTGACAAAAATCCAACACTCCTTTATGTTGCATTCCAAAGGCATTAGCTCCACTATGTTCATAGCAGCATTATTTGTAATAGCAAGAATCTGGAAACAACCTAGATGCCCCTCAACTGAAGACTGAATTAACAAACTGTGGTACATCTGCACAATGGAGTACTGCTCAGCAGTAAGAAAAAATGATATTCTAAAATTTTCAGGCAAATGGATGGATTTAGAGAATCCTGAGGAAGGTATCACAAACCCAGAAAGATAAGCAGGGGATGTACTCACTCATTAGTGGACTGTAAACAGAGAAGAAAAAAAAAGCAATGCCCAAGCTCTAAACCACAACTACTGAACAGCTTAGGATTTGAAACACCAGCACTTAAGGACAAGAGGCAGAAGCACCAACACAGAGTTTGAACAGCATCTGAACAGGATGAAAATAGCCTTCTGTAAGACAGCTTGAGTGAGACTGCACAACTTTGTAGTGGGATTATGGTATGTTGTTAATATTTGTCCTGCCATCTAGTTTAATACAAATGCTGATTGGCTGATGGCAGACAGGAAGTCTTTGCAGAGCTACCAGACTGGGAAAACTCTGGCAACACAAAGAGCAGAGTAGAGATGCAACAGATAGATGCAGAGGAAAGAAGTTGAATTGTTGCTCTGAGAAAAGGTACCAAGCCACATAGCTGAACAAGACAGGTTAGTTTAAGGGTAAGGAGTTAGCAAGTTATATGCCTGAGCCCTAGGCCAATCAGCATACAATTAATGTAAGCATCTCTGTGTTTTTATGGGACTGTGTGTGTTTCAGTGAGTCTACAAGTCAGAACCTCAGGACTAGACCAGAATGTCTGGCACAGAAACCAATTAAAACACAATTTCATTTCAGAGTAAGGGAGATATTTGAAAGATAGAGACATTGACTGTGGCATCATTTAATTTGCATTAAACAGTACAAAAATGTCAGAAACCTTTTAGCACAATGTTTAAGGGGGGGGGGATAAAACTGCAACTAGGGAAAGAGGCAGGAATATTTCTCCTGGAGAGCAAAAGGACTGCCACAGAACAGAAAGACAAACATACCACATAGAAAAATTGCAGTTTATAAATCAAAACCCACTGTTAAATGGGATACTTAATCATAATGAGCACGTTAATTAGGTAAGCTTTTAATAGGTGGATTTTGATATTTTGATAGCTGTACCTGGGTTGCCAGACTAAGTAGGAGGGATTAGCCAAATAAACAAATGGAGGTTGATGGCTAGCTTCAGGACTGAAATCGAATGGTTATAAGCAAAGCAAAAGGATTTGACAAGGGCAAGGCCTGCCAGAGCTTCATGCTGAAGTGGGCTACTGTCCCTTTACTCTATATTGTACTTGATATGCTAAAATTTTAATTGAACATTTAAATTGTACTTTTGTTTTGTTCACTTATTCTGCCATGTGGATGATTGATGTCTCCATTGTGTTTATATTTGCCTGTATGTGACTAGCCTTTCTCCCTACATCCTTGACTAAATAAAATTTTTGTTTTATCTTTTCTGGTAATTCACCATTTATGAGTATGTTTTGGAAATCTTTACTAAACATTTTACTTATTTCAGATCTTTGAGTTGAATCCTAGAGGCTGAATTATAATCTTCTCAGGGCATAATTTTTGGCTTAATATTTCATGATCTTGTGTTTCTGGTTATTATTTATATTTGTGGGTTTAAATAACTCTTTTGGTGTATTTAAAACATTTTTAAATTTAGTAACCTACACTCATGGGCTCTCTGCCCAGAATAACTCACTTTAAATTATTTGGAGCTCTCTAGTAATTTTATGTAGTCTGTAGCATACTTTTTCCCTGACATATCTCCAAATTGGTTCTCAGTAATTTTCTTAATTAGAATATGAACATGATTAAAGAGCATACATTTTTCGTTGGAGCACAAAATATTTCTTTCTAAATTATTAAGCTTTATTAATTAATATTCAGTATATTAACTGGAAAAAATTACTTTAAAGAAATTAGAGTACAATAAATTTACATAAATAAATGATTTGAATGGGCAGCAAGATGGATCAGGTGGCAAGATACCTGACACCAAGCCTTATGACAATGCTGAGCTCGATTCTCAGAACACAAAGAACAAAGAGACAAACAAATGCAAGCTGTCCTCTGACCTCCACAACTATGCCATATTCCATATGCACCTAGAAAAATGCACACACATACATAAAAGCACACAATTGCATACCGACATGGACAAAAAAATGATTCTAGTTAATTAAAGTGTAATAAAACTAAAAGAATCTATGAAAAGGAAAAGAAAAAATAGAAGAAGTGGGCACTAGTAAGGAAGGAAATACTCCAGAATCTAGATAAATCAGGAAACAATCTATACTAGGACTTCCAATGTGAAATAAAGTTTGTCATCATCACAATGTCACCCAAAGGAATCTTACTATAAATACCAGAATTTCAGAACTATAAAAATAGAGTCATGTCCCTCATAGTCAAGCAACACAGTTTGAGGTATTGTGTTACAGAAGAAATAGAATGATAATACTGAATTCTTTCTTGCATTTTTATAGAATGGGTTTATATACCAAAAGACAGAAGAGACACTGAAACCATTATATTATTGCTGGTTATTGCAAACTTTTGATCAGTGATTCAGGCACATGAGCTCTTAGGCAGAAGGGGGAAGTGTGCAGGTCCAGGCCTGGCATGATGAAGGCAGATGGTGAGACTCAGAGAAAGTTTTTGTTGGAGGCTAAAGCACTGTGATAGGATTGCTATAATGCTTTGCACAGTTGTAATCTGCCATATCTTCAGCCTGGACATTGCTGATGGTCAGAGTGAAATCTGTCCCAGATCCACTGCCTATGAAGCGATCAGGAACCCCAGAGGCCCGAGTGGATGCATAGAAGATCAGCAGTTTAGGAGACTTCCCTGGTTTCTGCTGATACCAGGCCAAGTAGTTTGCCCGGTAGGCACTTGAATAAAGACTTTGACTGGACATGCAATTGATGGTGACATTCTCTCCTGCTGACACAGCCAGAGAAGATGGAGACTGGGTCATCACAATATCTGCACAGACACCTGCAATCAGAAATGTACAATGAAGATGCATGATACACAAAAAACAGAATATAGTGAGCTAAAATTTGTCATTTAATATCCTTGTAATGTCATACTGTCAAAGTATTACATTAAAAAATATTATGTCCTAGAATATATTGTAAATATTTATATACAAAAAAGAGACTCTAAAAAGATTATGATTCTTTTTAATGTCTCACCAGACACCCAGAGCAGCAGGGATGTGACAATCAGGGTCAGTGGCTCCATCTTGCTCTCCCTGCCTGTCTGATGCAGCTTAGTTAACACTGAAACGTTCTGATTTATAAATTTCAGGTGGCTGTGCTATGCTGGAGAGGCCAATGCAAGGCAGTCAGCAAATACATAAGGAAATGTCTGGGCAGTGTATGTGAGTACCTGCTGATAAACAACAGACAAAAAAGCCTTCACAGGCAGTGTC
>PVIH01025915.1:0-19722 GCA_004025045.1 Sigmodon hispidus | reverse complement strand
GAATATTCTCTTTAATTTTGGAATACAAATAGACTGGATATTGTGACTGTAATTCTTGCTTGAGAGCTATTCTGTTGTGTGTAATTTTGCTATATGGAAATTGAAACCTTCCTTTTTAATTAGACAGAAAAGAGGAAATGTGGTGGAATGTTCTCTGTACAATATAAATAAATAACTGTTTGGACCCATGCAGGGCACCGTAGAAGTGGGTGGAGAATCAGAGGCAGCCAGGTAGGAAGAAGGGGTGGAGTTTGCCAGTCGCCATCTGTCCCCCGAAGAAGAATCATGTAGGAATTCAGGTGAGCCACGGGCTGCAAGCCACGTGGTGGGTAGATTCATGGAAATGGGTTGATTTAAGAAGAAAGAGCTAGCTAGTAATATGCTTAAGATATGGGCCAAGCAGTGTAAAGTATATAAGCTTGTGATTCATTTCTTTTGGGGGACAAAAGCCGCGGGCGCGCGAACCAGGTTCCAAACCGGCACCACACGTGCGCCAGGTCATAATCCTCCAGCCCCAAACAGGCTGGGAAAAACATACTACAACAAAAATCAGCTTCCAAGATGCCACTTGAGATGATCCAGCCTCAAGACTCCATGATAACGCCAACATCCCTTTGTCAGCAGTAAGTAGTAAAAGAAAGGAAGCTATGTCCATTTTTCCAAAATATTATTATTGTTTGTTTTCATTATAAATGGTTGATGGTCATAGTCAATCTCTTTCAAAAAAAGGGGGAAGAATATGATATAGGAATGATTAGAAAACATAAGTTGAATTTGAATTATTGTTATAAACTTAAGGTCAATTTTGTTATGCTGTTAGTATTTTTCTACTCTTGATTAAGGTATTATGCTGATGTAACTCATTTAAAATTGTAATGTCTAATTGAGAAATGCAGATTAATAGTCGTCTATAATAACAAATCTTATAGTCATGTTAGTTAGGATTTTGTAGGTATACAAAGATATGTTTCAATTAGATAGGCAGTCTTCAAACACTTCAAAGACATGCAGAATATGGCATTTAAAATATTTTAAGAGCTTAAACTTTTCTGGACAGTGAGACAGGTCTGTTCTTGGCAGAACCAATGTATTTCAGGAAAATGATGGGCATTGAAGAAACTTCATGTAAAATTTACTTTATGGCAACAGTTAGCCACTGGACAAGAAACTGTTTTGATATTGACTGCTTGATAGTATGCTGTATAAACTGGACATGTAGGCTCCATAGGAAAGTGACCTCTAAACTTTGGCAGAACAAGCCTAAATGGTCTTTCAGGTTCCTGGTTTGCAGAAAAAAATTGCCAGGCATCCTTCAGGACACAAGGAGAAGCAACTGTCGCACTGTGTCAGATTTCCTGCATCACTGAAAGGTATGCTAGAGACTTTGGGCCTATAGGCTGAAGATGATGCCCTAACATTACAAAGGATCTTGAGGGTGACTGTCCAGGCATACAGGTATCATCTCTGTTATTTTATAGACTTTGGAAGTTGCTTACACTTCCTGTTTACTTGGGTAATATTATATCCTTGGTCTTTTATGTGCTTGAAGGTTTAATAGTTATAGATATAGTTCTTTTTAGTTTAAAAAGTATATTAGATATGAAACTTTAGACTCACAATGATAAGGTAGATAATGGAATATTCTTTCTAATTTTGTGAATAAAAATAGACTGGATATTGAGATTATAATTTTTGCTTGAAAGCTGTTCTGTTGTATGTAATTTTGCTATATGGAAATTGAAACATTCCCTTTTGATTAGACAGAAAAGAGGAAGTGTGGTGGAAATGTGCTGAAAATAAAGGAACTGTTTTGGCCTATGTGTAGCACCATAGAAGTGGGTGGAGAATCAGAGGATAGACATGAAGAATAAGGACAGATTTTGCCAGTCTCCATCTGACCACCAAGGAAGGAACATGTAAGGAGTCCAGGTGAGCCACAGGCCAGGCCATGTGGCAGATAGAATACTAGAAATGGGTTGAATTAAGGTTTAATAGTATAGCTAGTAATGTGCTTGAGACCTAGGCCAAACTGTATGAAATTAATGTAAATGTCTGATTCATTTCTGTAGGGGAAAAAGCTGCCATGGGCAAGATCAAAACCTCTGGCCCAAACGGGGCCAGAAATCTCTATACATCAACTTCTGGTGTCTTCATGGCAGTAGCTTACTGGTTTGAAATGTAGCAAAGGAAAGGAGAATACTAGTTTCAGCAAATGTGCCTCAAAGAAAGTGGCATAGAATAATAGATGATTACAAAACCAAAAGAATGAAAACTATCCATTTGTATTTTGTGCCTAGACAAAAATGCAAACCTCAACAATTTTTTCCTTTTCCTCTATTATCTGAGTCTTCTGCCTTCTTATCATTTTCTGGACAACATATAGACTTCTACCAAAGTCTTTCTTATGTTTTTTTCTGTAGTCTGGAGGTTATTATATGGCTATCATATTTTAAACAAGAACATTAACTTACATACACTATGGCAACATACAACCAATATGAAGGATCTGAAACTGGCAGTAGGATTTTTTTTCATTCTATCTTAACTAATTATAATTTGTAACCAACCCCTCTAAAAGATGACAAATATTTATAACCCATTGGATCTGAATGGTCAAAGCAGCCCTGGCTACAGTGTTATAACACAGCCCCATTGTAGCTCAGCATCCATAGGCAGTGATTCTCTGTTCTTGAAGTCAAAAGTTGTCAGGTTTGGAGATTAGCCCCCAGGACAGTTCATGTAAGCCCCATCCTCCAGCATGGGTGAGAAGGGCAAGCAGCATGGGGACAAAAGGTTGTTAACCTTAATAAAGATGGCTGCCAGAATGTGGCTGACCAAAAATGGCAATAACCGAGCCATGTGGCTGAATAAAAATGAAGGCAATCCAAAATGGAATTTTGCCATATATTTTAAAATTCACTCATGCATAGACTTTTAATTATAACAGATTTTAACTTTATTTAATAATTTCTATCACTCTCTCAACATTATATCAAAAAACTCTTGAAGTCCTGCTAAGTTCTCATTCCTGCCCAGTCTCAGCAACTGTGGGTGGTGACCATCAGCAACAAAGATAGCAAAAATATTTAAACCATTTCTGTTTCAGATTCATGCTTTTAACAAAATTAGAAACTCATCAGAACAGTATTACAACTTTTTTCAGAAACAGATAAAACTTGCCAACAAGATAAGCAAAACTTTTCAACCAGAAGCAGAAACAGATGGGCAGGTAATATCCCCCTATATTGACACTTACACTTCTTATCCTTTCTAGTGTCACTTGCCTCCCTGCAGTGAAACACAGAAAACAGGTAACTATGACACACAGTCTTGAGAGGAGCAACCCAAAATTTCTTCCATTGGCCATGTGACCCCTAAGGCTGGCCATGCAGAAGTTCCATCTGAAGTCACAAAACATACATACACAGACACACAGACACACACACACACACACACACACACACACACACACACACACACATATGAGTCCAAATATTAAACGTGCACACTGTGGCCATATTCCTCATGCACTCACACACTCATCTCTAGGATCATTGTTAAGGGTCCAAGAGTATCACCAGTCTGGCCAAAATCTTTACATACATAAAGACAGACAGGGGCAATAGGGCACATGGAACACACAATGGACAGTTTTCTGGAGACTCCTGTAGGAAGGCGAGGCAACTCCACAATGGCACAGAACCAGCAGCACATGCAGGGTGCTGGTGCATTTCTCTTCTCTGTGTGTGAGGAATCTGTGCTCTGTTCTTCCACTGCCAGGTCTGAACCCCAAGCCACTGTTTAAGGTAAAGAGTTCCCACGGAGTCTCAGCAGGTTCTGGCCTGGACAGAAGTTTTGGGTGGTGGCCTGAAGAAAAGGGCTGGCACAGTACCCTGACATACAAATGGGAGATTAGCAGGACAAAATGAAAAACTAAGGACCCATTAAAAGAGTGACAGAGTATCTGGGGACCCTTTCAGGTTCCCAGGGCTCCAGATAAAGGAGCAGACAAAGACAATTAAAGCAACAAAACCACCTGACAGTTTCCAGGATGGAGCCAAAAACAATCCCACTCACTAAAGGGAGAGAGATACCCAAAGACACTCAGGATTCGAAACTGAACGCCTTTATTCCCTGTCAAGGGATACTAAAAATAAATGGCAACTCCATTACCTAAAACTGAGGGGTACTCCAGTAGGTCCCCTCATTCAAAGTAGGGTTCTGGGACATCTCTCTACCCTCCAAGATCGCTGGCTGTCACAAGTGCCTTCATAACAATGACCCTCAAAGTTACTACAAATGGGCTGAGACAAAAATGAAAGTAACAAAGACAACAAACACGAGAATGAGCAGTCTTACTGAGCTATGACCGAAAGAATCTTCAGACACTCAGGTGTCTCAATGGTGTCTCTTGGGATCTGGGAGGAGCACCCAAAATGTAATGTCCCAAGCTTGATTCCCCATAGAGACCATCAGAGACAGAGATGTCTGAAATGCAACAGCAAGTGTTATTATCAGCATGATAAAAGTTAGGCAGAGAGCTTGTTGCCTATATTTGCACCCAATGTGCAGTGCCAGGAAGAGCTGAGCACCCCAAAGCACATGAGCTTTTTATAGGCAAAAACCACAAAGCAGGGTTATTTGAGGTCAAGAGTGCAAGTGTGCTGCTGATTAGCTCATGCTTAGGGACATTTTACAGCTTAACATTCCTAAATCTCCTGGTATGGTTGCTGGTTTACTGCCTTAGGTTTGAATCATCCAGGGGTCCTTAAATAGTGCTTAGATTATTCTTTCTTGAAACTGGTCAAGCCCCTGCAAGGAATGTGAACTGAACTCTATTTTACCTCTATAGCACAAAATGGCTACTAGAATACAATATAGAGTTTCTTGACTTAAGTTTACACTCTTCAATTATCACACTCATCCTAATATCAAGAGTGGCTTAGCTGTTCCTCTGGAGGAAATGGGATCTGAAGTGTCAGCTCACACACAGAAAAAGAGACTGATCCTTCCCTTCTAGGCTCCACATACTGCCCCTGCAGTGGACTGTTGCCTATCCATGAAGAGCCTATCTCCTTTTTGTGATGGTTCCCCCCAGTGGCTGTTCTTGATTTTGTGAGATCCTCAGAGCTCCAGCCAGCCATCAATGTGTAGTTTTCCTCATAATCCCAATTCACTTGCTCATATAGACTCTTCTCCCTTGTTTTCAGCTGGACCATAGACTGAGCTGAGTGTTCAGCCTGTATCCTGCCTCTACCTATATTCATTGTTGGTTGTAAGTTCTGTGGTGGCACTTAGTTTGGCTACTCATCTGATTATAGGAGAAGGCCTTTTTAGTCAACACTAACTATTGATTTGAAGACCTAGCCAGGGGTGTTCTCTGAGTACTTGGAGGTTTCCCTAGCACCTGATCTTTTTCCAACCCCATATTGGCTTTCTCTATTAAGATCTCAATCTACTTTTTTTTCTTCCTCCTTGATGCTCCTCTCACTTATCTCCTTTTCTCATAATTTGTTCCCATGTCTACTTAATTGTAACCCCTTATGCTCCCAATTAGCTTAGAAGATATTCTCTACTTTCTCTTCCCAGAGGAATCCCTTGATGTCTCTCTTAAGTTCCTTCTAACCCAAGCTGATCAGAGGTTGTGGTTTGCAGCTTGTGTATTTTTTGCTTTTTGTAAAATTCACTTATGAGGGATGAAATTCCATGCCTATCTTTCTGGGCTTGTGATACCTCACTCAGGAGGATATTCTCCAAATCAATTTATTAGCCTGCATATTTTAGGATGTCATTCTTTTTTACTACTGATTAGTACTTCATTATATAGATGTACCACAGTTTGTTAATCCATTTTTTAGTTGAGGGGCAACTAGGTTGTTTCTAGGATCTTAGTATTAATAATAATGCTGCTATCAACATAGTTGAACTAATGTCTTTGGAGTGTGATTGTGCATCCTTAAGGTATATGCCTAATGGTGGTATTCTGGATCCTTGGAGAGACTGATTCTGTATTTTCTGAGGAACTTCCATACTGCATTCCAGAGTGGCTGAACAAGTTTATACTTCCACCATAAATGGAGGCATGTTACCCTTGCAATTCATGCTCTCCAGCCTAGGCTGTTATCTGTGTTTTTAATCTTAGGCATTCTGACAGGTGTAAGGTGGTATTTCAAAGATGTTTTGATTTGCATTTCTCTGATGGCTAAAGGGGGTGAGCACTTTTTCATGTGCCTTTTAGCCATTTGTAATTCTTCTGCTAACAATTTTCATTTTAGTTCTGAGCCCCATTTTCTAATTGGGTTATTAAGGGTTTGGGGCTATAGTTTTTGAGTTCTCTATATATTATAGATATTATAGATATCAGTTTTCTGTCAGTTGTAGGGTTGGTGAAAATCTTTTTCCATTCTGTAGGATATCAATTTTCCTTCTTGACTGAGTCTTTGTCCTTACAGAAGCTTCTCAGTTTCAGGAGGACCCACTTATTAAGTGTTGTTCTTAGTGTCTGTGTTACTGGTGTTATATTTAGGAAATGGTCACCTGTTTCAAAGCTTTGGAGGGTGTTTTCCACTTTCTTATTTGTCATATTTAGTGTAGCTGAGTTTATGTTTAGGTCTTTGGTCCACTTAGATTTGAGTTTTGTGCATGGAAATCTATTTGGATCTATTAGCATTTTTCTACACACTACCATCCAGTTATGCCAACACCAATTGTTGAAGATACTATCTTTTTCCCTTGAATATTTTTTACCTTTTGGTCAAAAATCAGGTGTTCAGATGTGTGTGGGTTATTGTCAGGAACTTCAGTGCAATTCCATTGATCCACAGGTCTGTTTCTATGCCAGTTCCAGACTGTTCTTATTACTGTAGCTCTATAGTATAGCTTGAAGTCAGAGATGGTGATGTTCTTTTAATGAGGAGTGTTGTTTTTTTATTGATTCTGGGTTGTCTGTTATTCCATATGAAGTTGAGTATTGTTCTTTCAAGGTCTGTAAAATGTTGTGTTAGGACTTCGATAAGGATTGCATTGAATCTCTAGATTGCTTTTGGGAAGATTGCCATGTTTAATCTGTTTGTCTTACCTATCCTGGAGGATGGAGAATTTTTTTCATTTTTTATATACTCTTTAATTTCTTTTTTCAGTAACTTAAAGTTTATGTCAAACAGGTCTGCTACTTGTTGATCAGAGTTAGGTCGAGAAATTTAATGCTATTTGAAGCTATTATGATGGCTGATATTTCACTTAATTTTTTTTCAGTCCTTTTATCTATAGTGTATAAAAGAGCTATTGGTTTTCCTTTTGTGAGTTAATTTTGTACCCTGCTACATTACTAAAGTTTTTTATTAGCTGTAGGTATTCCCCATTAGAATTTGGGAGGTCACTTGTGTAAATGATCATATCATCTGCAAATAGAGATATTTTGATTTCTTCCTTTCCAGTTTTTTATCCCCTTAATCCTCTTTTGTTTATTTGTTGCTTTAGCTAGAAATTCAAGGTCTATATTGAATAGAGATGTAGAGAGAAGGCAGCCTTGTCTAGTTCTTCCTGAGTTTAGTATGATTGATTTCAGTTTTTCCTTCATTATTTTGATGTTGGCTTTCAGCTTGCTTTATATTGCCTTTGTATATTTAGGTATTTTTCCTATATTCCTGACCTTTCCAGGACTTTTATTATTAAGATACGTTGGATTTTTGTCAAAGGCTTATTAAGCATTTAATGAGATGATCCTGTATTTTTTTCTTTAAGTTTATTTAGATGATGGATTACGTTAAGTTTTTTGTATGATTAACCATCTCTGGGATGAAGCCTACTTGATTATGGTGAATGCTTTTTTGATATATTATTAGATTATGTTTGCAAAAATTATATTGAGAATTTTTACATGAATGTTCATGAGGATTTGTCTATAATTCTATTAACTTGTTGCACCTTTAATTGGCTCGAGGATTAGTGTGATTGTGGACTCATAAAAAGAGTTTATCAATGTTCTTTCAGTTTTTAGGGTATGGAAGAGTTTGAGGATCATTGGTATTCGCTCTTCTTTGAATACCTGGTAGAATTCTATACTGAAACCATATGGTACTCGAATTTATTTACTTGGGAAATTTTTAATAACAGCTGCAAATTCCTTTGGGGTTATAGGTATGTTTAGATCTTTAATCTGATCTTGATTAATTTTAGTAACTGATACCTTTCCAGAAAGCTACACATTTCTTTTAGGTTTTTTGTTATAGTAGTGTATAGATTTTCAAAGTATGACTTGATAATTCTCTGGATTCCCTCTTTGTTTGTTGCTATGTCTCCCTTTTCATTTCTTATTCTATGTATTTGGATACCCTCTCACTGCATTTTGGTTAGTTTGGATAAGTCTATCTTGTTGACTTTCTCACAAAAACCAACTTTTTGATTTATTGATTTCTTGTATTCTTCTCTTTGTTTCTTTTTTAATTAACTAATTTCTTTTTAAGGATTAAAAACAATTTGCAAATTCTGAACCAAATTAAACAAAAATAAAGACGTCCTACTTCAATAAAAATAAAAATTTAGAGGCAAACATTATAACAGATATGAATGAAATTCCAAAAAGTTATAAGGGTATACAATATAAATTTATTTTGATAAATTGAAGACTCTGAAAATACTGGTGAGATTTCAGATAGCAAAATTAAATCTAAATTCAATGAATGATTTTAACAAATGCATAATTTTGGACCTGTTTTAGATACTAATAAAATAAACAATACTAAAAATAAAAACAGCAATAACAGAAAGAAACACAAGAAAATATGGACTTATAGCAGAATTCTACTATAACTTAAAAGCCTAAGACAAATACATATTACAGAATTCACTAAAACTTAAAAAAATTAACAAAGCCTTTAAAGATTGCAAAGCCAGTGAAACCCTGATATTAATTATAGCATTTCTTTTATATATATATATATTGTTTGGTGTTTTTGCATCATGCACCCCACTAAACTAAGCTATCAGACCTCTCAGAATCATGTTCAATCCTATGGTTTCCTCATTTGCAAAACTATCTATTCATGCACCTCATTTACTTACTAGAGCATTATTAAAATCCCTAAAGCTAGACCCTTAAAGAAAACAAATCTTTATTCACCCACACCTCTGCCAGAAGCCATCAAAGCAGAAGTGAGGCATTGTGTCATTTAGCTATGTTCCAGCCTTGAGTTCTTGTATACAATGACATCTCTAAATTTTTATTTTCTTTTGAAGTCCACTAATGAGTGAGTACATCTCTTGCTTCTATTTATGGGATTGTGATACCTTGCTCAGGAGGATAGTCTCCATATCCAACCATTTGCCTGCGAATTTTAGAATATAATTTTTTCTCACTGCTGAGTAGTTCTCCATTGTGTATATATACCACAGCTTCTTAATCCATTCCTCAGTTGAGGGGCATCTAGGTTGTTTCCAGGTTCTTGTTATTACTAATAATGCTGCTATGAACATAGTTGTGCTAATGTTTTTGGGATGCAAATGTGCATCTTAAGGGAATATGCCTAAAAGCAGCATTGCTGGATCCTTGAGGGGATTAATTCACAGTTTTCTGAGAAACTGCCATATTGCATTCCAGAGTGCCTGAACAAGCTTACACTGCCACCAACAATGGAGGAATGTTCCCTTTGTTCAACAACCTCTCCAGCATAGGTGGACATCTGTGTTTTTTATCTTAGCCAATCTGACAGATGCAAGGTGGTATCTCAAAGTTGTTTTGATTAGCATTTCTTTGATGGCTATCAATGTTGAATACTTTTTCATGTGCCTTTCAGTTATTTGTAATTCTTCTGCTGAGAATTCCCTTTTTAGTTCTGAACCCCTTATTTGATTGGTTAACTCAAGGTTTGAGCTCTAGTTTCTTGAGTTCCTTAAATATTTTAGAGATCAATCCTCTCTCACTTGTAAGGTTGATAAAAATCTTTTCCTATTCTGTAGAATGTCATTTTGTGTTATTGATTGTGTCCTTGCCCTTACAGAATCTTCTCAGTTTCTGGAGGTCTCACTTACTGATTTTTTTTCTTAGTGTCTGTGCTACTGGTGTTATTCTTAGGAAGACGTCACCTGTGCCAATGTGTTGGAGGCTTTTTCCAACTATTTTTTCTATCAAGTACAGTGTAGCTGGGTTTATATTAAGGTGTTTGATTTACTTGGATTTAAGTTTTGTGCAAGGTGATAGGTTTGGATCTATTTGTATTTTTCTACACACAACCATCCAGTTATACCAACACCATTTGTTGAAGATACTTTCTCTGTTCCATTGAGTACTTTTGGAAAATTCGTCATAGATTAGGTATTCAAATGTTTTTGGGTTAAATTCAATTCCATTGATTCACAAGTCTGTTTTTTTGCCAGTACCAGGTTGTTATTGTTACTGTAGTTTCGGTAAGGGTTTATCTATCTTGATATCTCTCTCAAAGAACCAACTCATTGATTCATTCATTCTTTGTCTTGTTCTCTCTGTTTCTATATCACTGATTTCACTTCTAATTTTGATTATTTTCTGCCATCTGTTCCTTCTATGTGAGATTGTTTCTAATTGTTCTAAAGCATTCAGCTGAATTCTTCGGTCTCTTGTATGAGATTTCCCTTGTCTTTTATATATAGGTATCTAGTGCTATGAATTTCCCACTTAACACTTCTTCCATTGTGTACTATATCTTTTGGCATGTTGTTGATTCATTTTCATTGCATTCTAGAAAGTCTTTGATTTCTTTCTTAACTTCTTCCTTGACCCAGTGATGGTTCAATAAAGAGATGTTCAGTTTCCATGAGTTTGTAGGCTTATTGTGATTTTTTGTTTTTGTTAAATTCTAACTTCAAAGCATGGTGATCCAATATGATACAAGAGTTTAGTCCCACTTTTTTATGTCTATTGATATTTGCTTTATGATCAAGTATGTGTTTAACTTTTGAGAAAGTTCTGTAGGGTGCTGAGAAGTATGTATATTCCTTTGTATTTGTTTGGAAGCTTCTGTAAATATCTATTAAATTCATTTGCATCATGACATCTGTTAGATTCTTGATTGCTCTATTGAGTTTCTGTCTGGTTAAAGGTTAAAAGAGGGTTATTGTAGTGTCCCATTATTAGTGTTTGAGGCTTAATATTAAGTTTAAACTTTAGTAGTGTTTATTTTACATATGTAGGTGTCCTTTAGTTGCAGGCATAGTCAAGATTGAGACTGTATCTTTGTGAATTTTTCCTGAGATGAAAAAATAATTTTTAGTTTAAAATCTATTTTGTTCGGTATCAGAATGGCTATACCAGCTGTTTCCTTGGAACTATTTGATTGGAAAGTCATTTCCCACCCTTTACTCTGAGTCTGTGTCTGTCTTTGAAGTTGAGGTTTGTTTCTTGTATGCAGCACAAGGATGACTTCTATATTTGCATCCATCATGTTAGGGTGTGTCTTTTCATAGGTGAATTGAGTCCATTGATATTAAGGGATATTAATGACTAATGATTGTTATTTCCTGTCATTTTTGGTGGTAGCTTATGTGTATTTCCCTTCTGGAATTTTCTTCTGTGGGATTATCAATTGTGGTTTCATGGGTATATCTGGTTTTCTTAGGTTGGAGTATTCTCTCTAATGCTTTCTGTGGGGCCAGATTTGAAGATAGGTTATGTTTAAATCTGGTTTTGTCATAAAATATATTATTTCATCTATGATGATTTTCAGTTTTGTTGGATACAGTAGTCTTGTTTGGCATCCATGCTTTTTTAGTGTTTGTATAACATCTTTCAAAGATTTTCTAGCTTTCATTGTTTCTATTGAAAACTGGATGCTATTTTAATGAGTCTGCCTTTATATGTAATTTGACCTTTTTCCTTTTCAGCTCTTAGTATTTTTCCCTTGTTCTGTGGATTCAGTTGCTTGATTATTATGTGACAAGCAGACATTTTTGTGGTCTAATATATTCTCAGGTTTGGTATTTCCATTTTATCCCATATTTCCTGGATATTTTGTGTTATGACATTTTTGTTTTAGTGTTTTCTTTAACTGTCATATCTATTTCCAAAATTGAATCTTTTAATTCAGGCATTATCTCTTCCATCTCTTAGACTCTGTTGGTTATGCTTGAATCTGTAGTTGTGGCTCATTTCCTCTTGTTTTCTATTTCCAGCTTTGCCTCAGTTTGTGCCTTCTTTATTGCTTCTTCAATGTTTAATTCCTGGAATGTTTCTTTTCCCTGTTTGATTTCTTTTTCCTAGTTTTGTTTGTTTTCTATCAAGGATTTGTTAATCTTTTCTATTTTTTTTGTTTGTATTTCCTTCTCTTTCTGAAAGGGAGTTTTATATATTCTATTTTAAAACTTCTATTGTCTTCATAAGTTTGTGTTTTCTAAGACATTTATTTCTGTTTCCCCTGCATTGTTATGCTCAGGTCTTGATGCTGTAGAACCACTTGATTCTTCTGGTGGTGTCATGTTGATCTTTATATTGTTATATGTATTCTTGTATTGACATGTGTACATTGCTTTTTATATTCATTCTTGGTCAGTACTTGGTCAGGACTTAGTCAGTTGTCTTCAAAAATTGCAGGGGCTTCTCTTATTTGGCTTTTAGTCAAGTAGCTGTGTGTCTCCAGTTGTTGCAGAGGTTGTTATTAGTTGGCTTTTAGTTAGCTCTTAGTCACCTGTGCATTGGGAGCTTTAAGATGGTCCAGCTTTCAGAATGTGATGATGCATATTGCAGTTTGGGTAGGTTTTAAACTGTGGGATGTCCTTTCAATTGTATTTCACTGGAAATTGGCTTTGAGGGCACTCTTTCAGTTTTCTTTGTTTTAGATTGAAACTGGGTATGGTTGGGTTGTTGGGGTATATGTCCCAGGTGCTGAGTTCAGATAGTAGTCAGGTCTTTGCTTGGCCTGTGTGACTCATTACTGCCCACCTCTTAGTCAGTTGTGTATGAAGTGGCTCACCTCATCCTGTTGTTCAGGGGTAGGGGTAATGATGTACATTTCATCTTTAGTATATTCTTAATTATACAAAATACTTGATTTTTCACAGTTTTCTGGTACAATTATTTTCAAACTTCCTAATGCTATGACACAATAATACAGTCCCTCATGTTATGGTAAACCCAAACCTTAAAATTCTTTGTTTACTACTATATAATTGTATTTTTAAAACTGGTATGAATCATACTGTAAGTATCTAATATGAAGGATATCTGAAAAGGAACAACTAAGGATTCAGGACTCACAGGTTGAAAACCACTACACTGGCATAACAAAAACAACAAGATGAGTACATATTTGAAAGTATTATCAAATTTTACTGAAAAAGTCACTTGTCCTTAGCTTATGAAAAACACCTGAGAAGTTTAGTTCTTATGTCAGCAAGAATTAACCAATAGCAACAACAGAATAAATCAGCTCAATGCAGAAGTAAAGACCAAAAAGAAAACTGGTAATTTTTTTTTCTTCCAAGCAGTTTTTAAACTGGACTGCAACCATTAGGTGCTTTTCTCAATTTGTGTGATTAATTTCAGGTCAAATAAGAAGATTACATAAGTTATTCAGGTCAGATTCTCTATTCAGGTGATTCTAATTTGTAAAACTTTAGCACCCAGTCATGATATTTTTCAAAATCAAATAGCAAAAAAAACCAGAGATTGTGAGTGTGAGAATATATTCTACTGGAATGACACTATGAAATTTTATATATAGCTCATGTAATATTAATTAAATCAATTTATTGCCAATTAGAATTTATAAGGGAACTGCCTGAGATAAAAATAGAATTATTTATATTTGTTCTAAACGTTTTGTTATCTGAGATTATGCTTTTGAAAAGCATATATCTTCCACTGCTGTGTAGGACTATTTTTGAAAATGAGTTCTTATATTCAGATTTATAGACAAATATTATTTCTGGTCTCACCCACATTTTTTCCTGGGAACAGATAAAAGGAAATTAATTTAATGTTTTGACTTTTGCATAAATAATGCTTGATAAATTATAGGATATATGGCATGAGAACAGAGAACAACTTAGAATCTTTTCTTATAGTATCAGCTAGGATGTGGCCCAAATAAATCAAAAAGAATAGCTATGAAGCTGATAATGTTTCTAAGAAGCTAAAAGCAAGATTTGGTAAAAGTGAGCAATAATGCAGAAAATCTGCTAGCAGAAAATTGAAAGTTGATTGTAGATACAAATGGGGTTGCTAGCTCACCTTCAAATGACAATGGTGAAAAATTGAATAATGCATGAAAAATATTTTTAAAAAAGGAAGAAAAAAGTTAAATGAAATAAGCAAGTAAAAAGGAAACTTCTAGAACTTATAAATTCTTTTGGTGATTCAGTTGTATACAATTAGATTTCTTCCTTTAAAAGATGAGGCTTGACATGTGTGAAAAGTTACTCCAACTTTAATGTAATGTAAAATATCAAACATTTATTATTACCACCTAGAAAACTATAATAGTTGAATACTATCTTTGCTGGATGAACATGTAGTAAAACCATATTTCCCATATGACATATTGAATAATAATTAGTATATGAATAATAACATTTGTATCAATTAATAAAGAACATATATGTCAATAAAATGTTATTTTGTAAAACAAGGGAAAGAAAACTAAAATTATCTACATTCGTCTAGACTTGAATAATTTCAAATATTTTTATAATCAGCACAATTTTTAAGAAAATTGTTTTTAATCTGCAAATGCTCTCTTTTACAATTTGATTGAAAATTAAAAATGGATTGTTAAATAGTTTTTAATTTAAATATCTGTTTGTGATATTTTCTTTGTATTTATGACAAATCATGCTTCCCTGGAGATAAGATGGTGGAGTTAGCCACTAGTTAATCATAAAAGCCAAGCAATTATGAATACCTTTAATCACAGCATTTGGAAGACAAAGCAATATGGAACACTTTCTGTAGACCAGATTGGCCTTGAACTCAGAAATCTGGCTGTGGCTGCTTCTCAAGTGCAAGGAATAAAGGCCTTATAACCACCATGCCAGGTTTTCAAGTTACTAAACTGATATCTGGCTCCTGGTTTTTATTGATAAGACAAGTAAGGTTTACTATTCAAATATCCAAAGCAACATAACAAATACTGTTTTAAATGTAAAAGTCAGAAATCATATCTCCAGTATCTGTGACTATCAGAAAAAGTAATATTTTCAAATAATTTTATTTATTTAAAAATGTGTTCTTAATATTTTGAATATAGCTACAGTTGTGAATTGTGTACTCCTTGTGGTTCTCCTAACATGGGTAACACAGGCTGTACCTAATTCTTTGGCTTAGGTTGTCTTTTGTGAACTCATTTGTCATACTTATTTGCCTTGCACAGTCTTAATTCAAGGGGAGATGCTATCACCACTTAATATGGTGGATTTCTTTTTGTTATTCATGTGAGGTCTGAAACTTTCTGAATAGAAACAGAAAAGGAGCAAGTCAAGAGGCAGAAAGGAAGTTGGAGGAGGGAATAGCGTGAGATAAATAAAGGAAAACTGGAGTCTGGAGGTAAAATAAATAGAAATATACTTAATTTAAAAAAGAAAATGTGATCCAGAAGAATCATACAATAAATATACATTACTGATTCCTCATTCAGCTTCAAGATTGTCACGCACAACCTCACCAGTAAGGAAAATGTGACACCAGGCTCTTCTTTCAGCAGTTTTATTCAGGAACCTTGATTCTGCTTCTGCTTCTGACTCTGACTGTAGCCAATTCTCACTGGCTCTCTCTCTGATTCTGCTACTCTGATTCTGACCATGGGGAAACCCACCCACAGCCTAAATAGCCTCTGGGCAGCCAACCCTAGTACGCCATGTAGGCACTACCGATAGGCCCAGGTACGCGGAAGCAAGCCAGATCCTCAGCCTAGCCATTATTGTTTGTCATTGAGAGCACTCACCATGAGGAAGGTGGAGGGCAGAAGCCAGTGCCATCTTTAAGGAGTGGCTATATGCAGCTCTCCACACAAGATTTCTTCTTTTTCTATTCTCTCCACAGCAATTGTTTGTTTTGTCCAGCAAGGCTAGAAACTGAGCCCACACTGGTATGTAGTTAGCTTCAAGATATCAAGAGATTATTAAAAAAAACTAACTGTGCTAATTATATTAGCCATCAAATTTTCATAGTTCCTCAACTAGTGGTAGGATCTCCTCTCACCTCCTCCAGTGCCCCATGCCAGAATTTGGTTTTGTTTGAGCTTGTACAAGTTTTTGTGCAGGCAATCACAATCACTGTTTCCATGAGTGAAACTGCACTGTTATGTTCATAAAGTACAGATTTCTTGTAGTTATTCAACATCTTTGCTTCCTTTTATCTTTCTGTCCTCTTGTCTATGAAGACATCTGAGCCCTCAGATAAAGGGTTGTGATATTAATGTCTCCTTTAAGGTTGAACACTTTATTATCTTTTGCTCTTTGCATGTTGACAAGTTGTAGGGCTGGCAGATATGCCTGTGTTCTTTGTCATCTATAGCAAGAAGAGATATTTCCAACAAAGGTGAGGGAAGGTCTGATTCATATGTGTATCACAAAGTCATTAGGAGTAATTTTAAATATTGTGTCCATTTAGCATAATATTTGTATTGTTTTTTCCACAAAGCCTGTCTTTCCATACTTTGCTAAGAGATTTACTCAGGATAAAATTTAAAAATAAAATAAAATGTCAAATTATACTTTGAATGTTACTGGCATTCCTACACTAATGTAAGAGTTTCTTTCATTGAAATGGAAACTCATCAGCTATAATTTATTTGATGACACCTTACACCATTCTACTCCATTTATTGGTATTGAATATTTTGTTGGCACAATAAAATGTTAGCCTTTTTACCATAGATTATTGTTCTGTCCTGTTATTCATTTTTATTATTAATATCCAGCTGTGTCTGAATATATAAATTGTGCATTATATTTATGCATTGGGCAAACAATTGTAAACATATATTCCTGTTCTTTCAGTCATCCACTTCAGAACTTAAAATTTAGCATTCACTTATAAAGAAAATGATGGTTCTAAGTTTATTCAACTAACTAGTTTGTGCAGTACTTTAGTTGAGACACATGTCCTATGCTATGATCAGAATTTGAAACTCCTACATAATTATATATTTTAAGATATCTGCCTCTAGAGATTTAGGTTTTGGTGACAGTAGTCCTAAATTTTTAATATGTAGATAATACTAAATGTCAATGAAGATTATTGCTAGATATCAAGAGGATAAAGATGTATAATCCTAAATGTCTAGTTTAGTTTTATGGCATACATTCACTGAAAATTTAGGAATATACTTCATTTGTATTTGTTTTATAATTGATTTAATGTATATTTACTACTTTACCATGTTTGTGTTCATTGATATTGTTGCCAACATTTTCTTATCCACTAAAAAGAATATGAAGCATATATTCTTATGTATTGTCTCTATACATTTAAAAAGTACAATGTATCCTTATCAACAATTTATTCTCTTTTTAATTTATGGTAATAAACATTTGGAATCTCTGGACTCTGGAAGATAAATGAGTAAGGTTTTTAAGAATAGTAGGACTTACTTAGAATTATGTAAACTAAAAAGGCAATATATAAGTTAATTTGAACAGATGTTAAGCCAAAAGTTCTTTCATTCCCATTAAATTAAAAGCTAAAATCAAATTATATTTGTTAATATGTATGCTTGCATCATTTTATATGATGATGTATACTTTCCTCTGTTATACAGTTAAACTAGTACATAATTACTCCTTCTCCTGGGTCTGTCATTTTCCATTCATAATCCCTGAGAAAATACGAGAAGGGAATAAAAGAGACTCAGTATGCTTTCTAGTTTAGAATTTTTATTGCAACACACATCCTTTACTATGTCAAAGCCTCCAACTAAATCTTGGCTAGATTATAAGTTAAATCAGTATATGATTTGATTATAATGCACATCAGCAAATCTTTACTTCAAAAATCTTTTGTAATTTTGCCTGAAGATAATATTCATTCATTTTTGTCCATATATAATGTGAAATGGAGAATTAGAAATAAATATAATAGTTATTTGGAAATATATTAGACTTTCATTTTAATTCATTTCATGATTAGATAAAACTAACTTATTAAAAAAAAGTGTGTCATTTACTTTTTAACATTAAAAATTCCTGTTACCATACAGAAAATGGCTCCTCATTAGTTTGTATACAATCACTATATTTTTAAATAGAAAAACTAAATTTTTACTTCAGCATTTTTATAATTATTTTTATCCTGAGAAGGACTGGACACCTTCTACCACTTCCTCATAAGATCCCATCACAAACCAAAATAAGATTTTGTCAACTTTCATTTTTAGGAAGAAGCAAATTATACAGGGTTTCTTACAGAGCATAGATGAGTGTTTGTGAGAAGCCATACTAGAAAATCTTAAAGTAGAGTGAATGACGACTTCTCCATATTTGTCTAAACAGGTCCACTCTCATTTCCTTCCAAGGCCGTATACTTCTAGCACCTCCACAAGGACACATAAAATTATAGCAAAATTTTGAATATTTACTTTGACAGTGTAGATGAGTACACCATTGAGGGCCCTAAACCCTCTCAATATCGCTTTCTATAAGGAAATATCAGTAATGAGTGAGTAAGCACAGCTGTAGTGATGTAAGAAAAATGAACACAGCTAAACTTATAAACATGGTGAAAGTGTGCCTCAAAGAAGGGTCCTAGAGAGCAAACATTTGTATTTAATATCAATAAATAACATTATGGAAATAAAGATCCTTCTTAGACCCTATTTGTCCATTTTAATAACAAATAGTTGTCAAAAATTGAAAAAAATGCATTGCAAAACTATAATAATCCCCCATTAGTTAAAACTGGGATGAATAAACACCTATATGTTAGCCAAACTTGTAGAAAGTTGAATTACCTGAACTAAGAAATATATATGATTTGAAATCACAAATACAACGCGAAATATGATAAATTTTACTAATTACTATTGTGAATTATTTTTTTAACTAGGCAAAAGAAAATTATATTTGTTTATGCTGCATTTGTTTAACAATATATAGTTGTGCTGATTGCATATCTAAAGCATCTGAATGATCTAATAAAGTGCTGAATTGCCAATAGTAAAGCAGCAGATGGATTGGTAGAGCTGTCAGGAAGAGAATTAGTAGGAGGAGAAACCTAGACTTGAAGAAGAGAGGAGATGAGTGAGGGGGGAAGAAGAAGGGGAAGAGAGAAAGCATATGGGAGAAAGAAAGGGAGATTCCTGAGGCCATACAGATTGGCAGCCACCAGCCAGCAGAACATAGAATAGGACATAAAAAATAAGATAAAGGTAAAAAATGTAAGGCAAAATGTTCATGAAAAGAAACATGTTAATTAAGGTTATTAGAGCTAGTGGGACGAGCATATTATAAAGCTGAACATTCATAAGTAATAATAAGGGTGCATGTCATGATTTGGTAACTCACTGATGGTCCAAAAGAAATCCTACTATAAGTTACAATTAGAATATTTTTGCAAGTAATAGACCACATAAAGCATAAATTACTAACTGAAATTCCATTGATATATTCTAAGAAGTGGTTTAAAACTCAAGGCATTTCCAGAAATACTTTAAGCAACCAGAATGCTACACATTTATGGAATCTTTACTCTCATGTTTACTGGGAAGTTACAAATCATCTTTCTAAATAAAGCATATCCAAAAGGGAAAAAAACTTCTA